>VMDO01019851.1:0-38757 GCA_007922755.1 Pedetes capensis
CTATTGTCAGTGCTTCTCTGCTGTTCATAGGGTTTTCAATGGCAGATTGATTTTTGGGAGGGGGTTGCCAGGTCCTTCTCCCAAGCCTACAGCTTCTGGTGTTCCCAGGCGGTCTCCCATCCAGGTACTAACCAGGCCCGACCCTGCTTAGCTTCCGAGATCTGACGGGATCGGATGCCACAGGGCTATAGCTGCAGGCGAAACTCATTATATCATATACTAATAAATATATATTAAGAATAAATTAAAAAATTAATCAATTAAAAATGTCTGGAGATTTGACTCAGTGGTAGAGCACTTGCCTAGCATGCTCCAGGCTCTGAATTGAACTCCCATCAATGAAGAAAAAAAATTCTAAAAGAAAGAGTAATAATTAAATTATGAAAAAATATGACTTTACTGTCTGAGCAAAATACTCATTCCTTCTACTTTGAGAGTTTGCATGACGTGTAGGTTGTATAAAATGTAAATTAGAGTTCTAGAATCCAGATTTTCTTTTTGTTTAGTTTTACTAATTAATTAATAAATGCAGACACTGAGTTTTCTGAACTTTTATGAAGACCTTTTACATAGTTTTTAGTATATTACAACATAATATGCAAGTGCTAATCCAGATATCTATTGATCATATCTGGCTTGGAAATTTGCTATATTTAACCAGCACAGTGTTTCAAAAACCAGGAATATTTTTCTTAAAAATTAGAAATCCCAGTTTCTCTTTAAAAAACTATGAGATCCTACAGTATTGAGACTTCATTACCATGAGCCATCTGTCTTCTAGAGCTACACAGCAGCTTCTCTCTTGGGTTCTGAATTTTTGTGGTCTAGACAATGCAAACATCTGAGGTTTGACCACTCCTTAAAACCAGACTGGCACAAAAAGTCTTAGTAAGTGCCTGAGCTCATCCCAAGACATTTATCTTGCCCATTTCTCCACTAATAGAATACTGAACATCTATGACAATATAACTTTTTAAATAACTTTTTAAGGGAGAATGAGAATGCAAATATAAAAATTTAAACCTATGCACTATACTACTTATATTCCCTTCCAATGTGTAATCAGCCACAGAAGCTATTATATCTCTGGAGATTGCTTCGGGCCTAGTGGAGAGGAGAGAATTGGTAGAAAACTTGGAGTCAGTTATTGGTGTCTACATCAAATGTGGGAGTTAACGTTTTGTAAGTGAAAACCTGTATAGGACAACTTCGAAGTTATAATTTTAAAATTTAGGTCATTTTAAGAAATAAGTCAAATTCAAGTATATTAAATATAATGAATAGAATAGACTGTTACTGAGGTGTTCCCTCCACCCAAAGAGAATTATTTGCTAGAAATAGCAGTTTAGTTATCTCTGGAAACTTTGGTTTTATTCCTAGTCCAGCTGTGAGTGGCTTTGTGGATTTGAGCTAGTCATTTAACCTCTCAGGTCCTTAGGGTACTTTTCTACAAAATGAGGAGGCTGGGCTCAGGCACCTTCCAGCTCTCAAAGCCTATTCTATGATTCTAGGATGCTGGGAGCAGACAATTCATTTCAGTTTTTTTGTATAAATGACATCCAGTGTCATGAAATAATGTATCAAGAGCAGCAGCAGGGTCTTTGTATCTTGAATTTTGGTTTGAAGCCAGCAGATAGGGTTGCTTGAATTCATTTTTTTTTCTTTGGTGAGGGGATAGGTTTGATGACCTAATGGGCCTTTTCCATCTCTTGTATCTTTGAAGAGGCTAGTAGGCCTCTGAGTTGGGAACTGTAAAGAGTCACTGTGGTGAATTCTCTTTTGTAGTGATTTTCCCTTTTTGATTATATTTGACATTTTTGCAATTGTGCTTTGATTTGGATTATATCCACTACATAGCTCAGTGTGCTAGTGAGCTGAGACTTTGCTAAGATATAGACACGTAAGTATAGAAATTAAAAATGACAAGCCAAAGTACTGCTACATGCTGTTTATATAAATTATTTGAAGTAGTTGGTTATAGTTCAGTGAAGTTCCATAATGGTCATATGGGCTTCAACAAGAAAAATACTTATACTTTTTTTGTATAATAGCTTACTGGAAATGATCACAATATCTCTTTTCCTCTTTTCTTTATTTATTCTTTTAATGATTCCTAAAGGGCACACTGTATTACAGCTCATATAGGGAAAAAAATGTATTCAGCATGAAAATGCGCTACTAAAATTTTCCATGTACTCAAAATGAAAATAAATAAATTCTTCCTCTAAACTAAAGTTCTAGCAATAAGCAACCAAATTTGTTTTTTATACATTTCACCATGAAAAATCATCTTCTACAACATTCCAAACAGTAGAAAATTGGAAAATCCAATAGACGGGCAATTACTCAGAAATAAAGCCATTAAACAGAATTAGAATTTTCATAGATACTATCTACTAATTCTGAAAATTGTACATATATGCACACATGAATTATCTATATATACATGAACATACATATAAAGCTAGTGACACATACACATTTTCATTAAACCCAATATCCAAAGTTTGAATTTTAAATATTGTTTTCCTGTTTCTGAAGATAATCTAGAAAATCTCCAAATTCCTTCAATATTTCAAAGTCATTTCTAAAACCAACTGCAAGGCATAGGAGCTAATGTTGAAAGACTATAAAGGGGTAGAAAAGGAAAAATGTTCAGAGAAGGAAAAAAGATTGAAAATGTGTAACTATTCTCCAAAGTGAAACAAAACTATAAAGAAATCTAGCAATTGAACATGTCAAAGATAAAGCAGTAGGAATTATTCTTTTAGCAACAATTTCTCTTAACACTGAAAGTAAAGAAGTACAAAGTTTCTATGACTGAAGTTTGTATTGTCTAGAAAGCATGATAAATATGTTAATAGTAAATGAACAGATCAGGGGTCTCAAATACAATTACAGTTGTATATATTTGTCACATTTTTCCTCCCTAAAATAGCTCTGTGATTTCAGAAACAGCACAATAAAAACTTTAATTTTCTTATTAGTCATTTTAATGTATGGTTAAATAAGGTTAAAGCAATTCTCATATTAGTGCTTTACTTAGATGTAACTTTATGTCATAACCAAACTTTGGAGGCACACACACACACACACACACACACACACAAACATGCTTATTGACACATTGTATTTGTTAAAGAACCAGGAACCACTGAAATTATTGTTATTTTGTATCAAACTTTGAATTTCATTGTCCTTACTTTAAATAAAGATACCCTTATTAAACAAAAAACATTTTAGGCAGGGAAAGGTGGCACATGTCTGTAATCCCAGCCGCTGGGGAGGCGGAGGCAGGAGGATCCCAAATTCCAGACTAGAGGTAGTGTGCACAATTTCTGTCTCAAAAAATTAAAAAAAAAAAAGGCCTGGGGTTGCAGCTCAGTGGTCCAGCACTTGCAAAGCATGCAAGCACAAGGCCTTGGGTTCAGCCCCCAGTACCACCAAAAAATAAAAAGATAAAAATAAGAAAATACATTTCTACTCTAAGAAAATAGAAGGTTCGCATCAGGTTACATAGAAAATGAAAAATAGCCCAAAGGAAGTTAGCATTTAAATTATGCAAAAACTATATACTTGATAAATAGTTTTCATTGAACCCTCCTCTCTCTATCCATTTCTAAATTCAAGTCAAGGTCAGTAAATGGAACTTCCTATACCAGTGAACATTGTTATGGTTATTTTTCCACACACACACTCACACTCACTTCCTTGCTACTCATTAACTTTTCTCTGGCTTTTCACATACACCATTCATCACATTATCTTCATACTGATCACACTACATTAATCACATTGAGTCATCAGTGAGGAAGAAGTTACTTCAAGAACAACAAAGAACCAAATTACACCTAAATAAACATTCAACTTATTTTATTGTTATTATTAAAATTAATTATAAGAATAATATGAACATTATTATCATTGACACTAATAGCTATGGATATTCATGTAATTATTTTAAATAATTTCAAATTCAAGCTCTTCTTAATTTATAGCATTGTTGTTGTTAGGTGCTGTCTAGTCTGGTCCAACTAACAGCGACCCTATGTATAACAGAAGGAAACATTCCCAACACTGTGCCATGCTAGGCACTATTATCAGTGTTTCTCTACTCTTCATAGGGTTTTCAATGGTGGATTGTTTGGGGAGTGGATTACCAGATCCTTCTCCCTAGTTTGCAGCATCTAGTGTTCCCAGGCAGTCTTCCATCTGAGGACTAACAAGACTGACCCTGCTTACCCTTCAACATCAGGCAGGTTGGATACTAAGGTGCTATGGCTGTAATTTATAGTATTAAATAAACTAAAAGCATGTTTAATAAAATTGATATGGTCCATGTACACTTTAATAATCAATTGTGTAGAAAATGAGAATTAAAACAATTAAGATAACAAAATAATTACTATTAAAAAATGAATGGTGAAAAAACACAACTCAGTAAACTAAGCCCAGTATCATGAAAGAACATTTCAGAATATAATAAAGTAACCTGAATCAGTCATTCAAGAATTATTAATATAAATAAGTTTTAAAAATCAGTGAAATTGCCTAGTGCAGTGGCCCATGCTTGTAATCCCAGTGACTCGAGGAGCAGAGGCAGGAGGATCACAAGTTGGAGACCAGAGCATGTCTGCATAATTTACCAAGACCCTGTCTAAAAAGTAAAAAAAATAGGCTGGACAGGCAGCTCAGTGGTCCAGCACTTGCAAAGAATGCAAGCAAGAGGCCCTGGGCTCAACCCCCAGTACCACACACACACACACACAAAAAAAAAAAATCAATGAAATTAAAAAGTAAAAATGTCAAAAATAATGATTAAATGGTAAGATAACCAAGAATCAATATATTTCAAAATAAATTCATTATAGGGAATAGAATTAAAATGTGGAAACTATCGTGAGAATAAAATAGGATAAAAATAAGTAAAAATGTTTGAAGTAAGAAGTAAGCAAAGAAGATCTAACTTATGCACAAATGGAGACCTTGGAGGGAAAAAACTATAGAAGAGAAGCGATATTTAAAACTATGATCCAAGAAAATTTTCTGTATAGAAAATGAGAAATGAATCTAAATGATGAGTAGGCCATATTAATTTTATGTGCTGCATAATTAGCACAAATTAAACAACTTAAAACACCACCCAGTTATTGTCTTACCATTTCTAGAAGTCAAGATTCTGGGCATATATCCATGAGCCCTTATCTGAATATCTCAATAGGCTGCAAAGCCTGAGCAGAACTGTGTTTTCTTCTTAAGCCTCGAGTAAGAGGAAGTTTTGTAGGTAAAATTCATTTTCATGCAGTTCCTATGAGTCAGACTCAACTCCATGGTACCTAACAATAACAACTATGACTGAAGCTCTCATCTTCTTCACTGATACCAGCTGGTCATCAATGTCAGGTCCTAGACACCACTTTCAATTTCTTTCCAGGTAATATTTCCACAGACATTTAACATGTAAGTTTGTTTCTTCAAATCCATCCACAGAGTAAGAAAATCTGCTAGGATGACTAAGCTTTATAGAAAAGAGCAAAATCATGAGAGTGACAGGTCATTGAGATTTCTAAATTCAGTTGTTTAGAAGAAAGTCACAGGTCTCATCCATACTCAAGGAGATAGAATAATAGGTGAACATATATATCAGAAGTTAGAGATTATTTGAACTTTTTTTTTTCTAAAAGTAGAGGTCAAGCCCAGGGCCTCACACATGCAGGGCAAGCATTCTACCACTGAGGTACATCTCAGTCCTCAGAAGGTAGGGGTCACTGATAGTCCCCTTAAGGTGTGACACAAAGGTCAATTTGATTTGAGACATTTGACCAATAACAATCTGAAATAAGTTAAAAATCCCTTTCTCACTTTGCTTTCAGATGTTACAGTGTCTCCATTTAAAAAAATATTATTCAAATAGCTCTGGAGTACAAATAAATCAAGAATTAAAATGGAAGTGAATTTTAAAAATAGAACCAGAAAAATAAAATTCATTGGAATTGAAAAAACAAATTAACAACTAAATTTGATTAAAATGTGTCAATTAAACATTTAAAAATGTTGTTGTTGTTGTTGTTAGGTGCCATGAGTCGTGTCCGACTCATAGTGACCCTTACAGGGTTTTCAATGGCAGATTGTTTCGGGATTGCCTCGGGAGTGGGTTGCCATGTCCTTCTCCCTTTTTTGTGGTGCTGGGAATCGAACTCGGGACCTCAGAGACTGCAGAGCGGTGTTCTACCAACTGAGCTAAATCCCAGCACTTTAAAATAATTATTTAAAATAAAAATAAAATCAAATTAAATGTCATAGTACTAGGCCAAATTTGTTAATAGTTTTTATACTTTCCCTGATTATAAGCAGAATTTTCATCTTTGCATATTTTCTATACCCAATTTTTATTACAAAATACTTAGTCAGCAAATGGATTTAAGTATTTGCTACTAATCACTATACCAGGTATTTTCTAGGCATGTCTTCATTTCTTCAAGATGAAGTAATGAAAATATAGTTTTTCCTCATAAGCTAGAACCCTCCATTTTTAATTGGAAGTATATTCTACATTCACATTTAGATAAAAGTACACATTTTAGGGAACCAGTGTAATACATTGCTCTTTGCTTGCCTTACGCTCATATTCTTTGCCTCACCAGTGACTTTAATCAGTACTTGTTTCTGATCTCCTGCCCCACATTCCACCTTGTCATGGCTCGACTCCTTTTTGGCATTCTAGAATTTCTGCTTCTAATTTGTCTTTTATTTTTGCATTCCACCTTGTCATGGCTCGACTCCTTTTTGGCATTCTAGAATTTCTGCTTCTAATTTGTCTTTTATTTTTGCATTCTGTTGGGATTTGCTATATGTTTAGGACCACAGGGGTAAAACATTTCCATTCTAGGGGATATGGGTCCTTGTATTGTTAGGTGCCCTCAAATTAGGTCCTACTCACAGGGTTTTGAAAGGTTAATTATTTAGGGGATTGTTTTGGTTGGGAAATGTCCCATTCGTCTTCCATTTTTGCAGTGCTGGTGATCAAGCCCATGGCCACAGAGATCCCAGAGCAGGACTCTACCAATTGAGCTATACTCTGGCCCATGGAACTCTGGAGACACTGTCCCATGACTGGCACTATGTCAGTGTTTCTCTGCTATTCATAGGATTTTCAATGACTTGATTGTTTGGGGATTGTTTCCAGAGTGGGCTACCATATCCCTCTTCAATTTTTTTTGATGCTGGAAATCAAATGCAGGGCCTCAGAGAGCACAGAGAAAACACTGTACCAATAAGCTAAACCCCAGGCTGAATATGATAAAAGAAGATTAGTTTCAGCCTAAGCAGCAAGCCAGTCTCATGTGTCAACATCTCCAATGTACTCCTTTCTGCTTCAATCAGCGTCGGCTTCATTATCATGTCCCTCATCATCATCAATACCATTGAATGTTTGTCCTGCAACTCCAAATATTCATGCCAAATCAAATGCTAAGTACTTTTAGTACATTAGATTAAGTCAGATAATTATCTCTTGAGATTTTATTATCACCATTTTAACACAGTTCAACAACCTCAGATTCAAAGGCTAAATGGTTTGTCTAATACTTAGTTAATGACAGAGCTGGAATTCTAACAGTAACGGGGTTGATTTTAAATCAGACAATTAACCATTGCACTAAACTACCTCCATTATCAATATTTATTGGATATATTGGCTGGGAATTACAAGCCTAAAACTCCATTCTTTCCATGATATAATAATCTATTGCAATTTAGATATAAAGATTTTTCACATGCATTTTTAAGAACACTAACTTCACTTTGGAACAGAGTGGATTTCTCAAAATTTTATATCAACTATTCTATTTATAAAAGCTAAAGTCATAGAATTAAAGATAAAAAACGAACATAAAATATCTTTGCAAGCTTCATTTGAAAAAGATTAAATCTACATACAAAACCCTGGAATTCCATGATTATCAAAACTGTAACTATTCTTATGGTAGTTGCTTTACTAAGGTGAGAAGAGGTTGTGAAAAGAAGAAAATAATTTAAAACTGGATATAATGTTATAAAATAAACCAAATTTTTGAAAAGGAAAAGTTAAGTAACTATAAATTGTCATTAGAGTTAGCCCAACATCTGTCCACAATGGGAAGCACTCAGGTGGTCCTTTCAGCCATGAGCAAGAAATATCTGAAATGATTACATATACCGGAGCACAAAAATATGTATCAGCTATTTGAGCATAATTTTATAATGAGTGAAGACTAAGACACTCTTATTCTGACCAGTGCCAACATATTCAGTGCTCTCGTAAATTCACATATCAAAGGTGGAAATGCATCTATCACTAAATACTAATCATTAAGGTTACTATAAGATTCCCCACTGAGGGGAAAAAGATTCAACTTTAAGCCAATCTGCACGATGCACACCTGTAATACCAATGACTTGGGAAGTTGAGGCAGAAGGATTGCAAGTTTGAGGCCAAAGGAAGGCTGTACAACTTAGCAAGACTCTATCTCAAAAAAAAAAAGATGCTGTTTTATAATAACTGCAAAAAAATTCTTTAGATTTTAATATCGGTAAAATTCAATCTCTTATCCACATACATATATTCACCTGTCATAAAAATAGGACCACACATGTGGAAACGATAACCATCATAGCAATGTTGTTGTTAGTTGCTGTTGTTTTGGACTCAGCATCTCTAAGTTCAGCAGAATGAAACACTACCTAATACGGTGCCAAGCACATGATCTTTTTATATTTGAGCCCATTGTTGCATCCACGCTGTTTTTTCTTATTTTTGAGTCATACCGCATCAGCAAAAGAAGGTCCCAGGGACTTTACTGCATTTCTGTCATTAAGGTTGACTCTACTTTAAGGAGACAACACTTCCCAGGTCATTTCTTGAGTGTCTTCCAGCCTGGGGGGCTCATCTACTGGAACTACATTTGACAGTGTTTCTCTGGTGTTCATAGAGTTTTCAATGGCTAATTGTTTTGGGAGTGGGATAGCCATGTCCTCTCCATAGTCTGTCTTAGTCTCCAAAGTCAGCTGAATCCTGTCCACCATGGTCGACCCTGCTGGTATCTGTAATATAACTGGCATAGCTTTCAGCATTACAGCAATGTGCAAGCCCCACAGCATGACAAGCTGACAGATACATAGGGAATCATAACAAAACTGTATTTAAAATATTTTTATCAAATAAACAATACATTGTTGAGTCTAGACATGCAAAGTTAAGACATATTCAGACATGAAAATATACATTAAAAAACAAAATAACCATAAATATAGTATAAAACATTTGGAGGAAGGGAGGTATGAAGGATAGACTCGAGCAATGTTATAAATAGCATTTAACTTCTGCTCAGACCCAGAGCACTCAACTTAGACATTTCTCTTAGATTCAGTAACTGACAGCCTGCACATCTCCCTGAGACCTTGCACTGTGGCTCTGTTAACAACGTGCATCATGCATATACATGCTCTCACTTGCTCATCCCATTCTTAATTTCATGAGGACCTACAGTGGTACAGACTGGTAAACCTCCTTGCCTTTGGCTCATACATCAGAGCTGTTACAAAATTTCCAACATGTGTATCTTAAATTGCACACACTGTGCATATGTAATTGAAATATGAAAAGGAACACAGGCAATACATTTTTCTACAAATTTGAAACTGCACAGCTGTGTTGGGTCCCTGTTCGGGCACCAACTATGTTGGGCCCCACGTTCAGGCACCAAATCTATGTGGGGCTCGCGCCTCCCGGTCCGGCCTGAAGGTTCAGACGGGCTGCGCCGCCGCGCACACAGATACTAAACACAATTCACTCGGGACCCTCAGGTGAGGGGCGCAGACTCCCGCGGCCCTCGGGACCCCGGAGGAGACGGGAGAAAGGAAAAGCCTCAGGCACTTTTGCCTTCCAGGGGCAAACACCTGTGTTGGTCGTCTCGGTGGTCAGGAGGAGACAGCTGCCGCTTCCTCGGTGGTCAGACGGAGAGTAGGTTCCTTTCCTTGTTGAGGATTGCGACGGGATAGCATTATTTCCTCACCGAAGGTCCCGGGGAGAGCAGCGGGAGAGGTGCGTCCTCATCTGTGGTCCGGGCAGGAACAGGCGAGAAGGCGCAGAAAGGGATGCCAGAAAGGCCTTGCCAAAAAAGAGAGAGAGAGGTCGAGCTGCCGCAGCGCAACTCCGTATATAGTTCGCCCATGGAATGGCCTGAGCCAATCAGCTTTCAGTCCAATTGTCCAATCAGGAAGGGTTTTGCACAAACGTGCAACCAAGTTACTTTCATTTTCGCTAGATTTCTAACTTACAAACCAGATATTCAAACGCCATTTTCCCAGTTTGGGAGTTTTTGTCAATTTCCTCCCAATTTTTCCCTACATAGCTGTTTTGGTCATCTTATTTACAGGGATAAAATCAGACATTTTTTCCATTAAAATACCATATATACCATAAGGTTTCAAATGCATTGTACAAATAATCCACATGTTGTTGTTGTTGTATGCAGTTGAGTCGGTATCTGACTCATAGCGACCCTCATAGGGTTTTCAATGGCTGACTGTTTCGGAATTGCCTTGGGAGTGGATTGCCAGGTCCTTCTCCCACTTTTGCAGTTCTGGGAATTGAACTCAGGACCTCAGAGACTGCAGTGCAGCGCTCTACCAACTCAGCTAAATCCCGGCCCAAGAATCCACATAGGGAAATACAAATAAAATACAAAATAAAATAATTTATTTTCAACTTGTAAAATTAATAAAAGGATTGAATACATGGATAAAGGTAAAGGAACAGATGGTAGACTCCTTTCCCTAAAAGAGTGTAACCATGTTATCTTCTCAGTTTACATATTACATAGATTTAATAAAGCAAAGTTGAAATTTATTTCAACATTGTCTTCCCATTCTCTTTGTTTTGAGAGAAAAAGGGTGTGTGTGTGTGTGTGTGTGTGTGTGTGTGTGTGTGTGTGTAATTTTTAATTAGGGGCTCACAGGTTGTTGTTGTTTGTTGTTGTTGTTAGGTGCCATTGAGTCTTATCCAACTCACAGTGGCACTCATCTGGTTTTCAATGGCTAATTGTTTAGGAATTGCCTCAGGCGTGGATTGCCACATACTTCTCTCATATTTGCAGTGCTAGGAATTGAGTCTGGGACCTCAGAGACTTCAGAGCACTGCTCCACAGTTATAAAAAATGATATTTGCTCCTCGAGCTGTAAATACCTTTTTTTTTTTTTTTTTTTCGGTACTAGGGGTTGAACCCAGGGCCTCCCACTTGTATGCTTTGCAAGTGCTGGGCCACGGAGCTGCACACTCAGCTCTTTTTTTTTTTTTTTTTTTTTTTTTTTTTTTCTTTTTTCTTTTTTGAGACAGGGTCTTGCTTAATTACGCAGACTACCTCTGGTCTCAAACTGCAATCCTCCTCCTGCCTCTGCCTCCCCAGTCTCCTGGATTACAGGCATGTACCATGATGCCTGGCTCAAATACAGTTTCATATAGCATCCATAGACTTGCAGATATTTGTACCTTCCTTTATTCATTGAAACATTCTGCTGTGATAAATCAGATATATCAAAACAAGGCTTGCCTTATTATTTCTGTTTTCACTAAATGAAAAATATGGAAATAAGCAATAAAGAAAGAAGAGAAGAGAGAGAGAATAAGAAGGAGGGAAAGAACAGAGGAGGAATAAAAGAAAGAAGACAAACAAGAGAAAATACTAAAGAAATGAAAGAATTTATATATCTTGTATTCTCATTTAAGGATGTCTATGTCTTTTAATGCCTGCAGCCATGCCACTGTGGCATATGATTCTGTCAGATCTCAGGAACTAAGCAGAGTTGGGCCTAGTTAGTACTTGGATGGGAGACTGCCTATGAATATTGGCTACTGTAGTCTTGGGAGCCTACAGCCCACTCCCAATAAACAATTAGCAATTGAAAACCCTATGAACAGCAGAAAAGGAAGTACTGACAATAGTGCTGGGCTTGGCAGTGTCAGTAGTGTTTCCTTTGTTGTACATAGGGTCTCTATGAGTCAGATCCAAATCAACAGCACTTAACAACAACAACAATGCCATATTCCATTTTCTAAAATTGGCTGCAACAATGTACTTATAAAATATGTCTTACAATTTCTTCAACCAGAAAGTAAGTTATATGTTTTCTGTTCTTGAATCTGGGATGACTTATGACTACGGCAGAATTTGTGTCATGTGAAGTCTCATAGGCTCATAACATAATGTGTAGATATAGTTTGCTCCTACTTGTTTTGGGGCTTTCTTTCTTACATTCCTTCCATTGTGTTGTAAAGAAGCCCAAGCAGCCAAAAGGAGGCCAAATGAAAACAAACCATCAAGGGGACACTAGAAAACTACTGCAAGCTCAGTTCAAAGTGGTGATAATATAATTGATAAAAATAAGTGCTTATTGGTTTAAACCATTAAAGTTTGGTGTGGTTTCTTCATCATATTCAAATGCTTTAAGATGAATTTCATTGGATTTACTAAATTAGAAATTCTCAACCTAACTATTAGTACAAAGGGGACCATAAACATTTCCACTTTAGAATGCACACCAAATAGAAAGGAGACATGAAGGATAAGGATCTTCTTGGGAGCTAGAAGGAAACTATATTTTATTTAGAGAGATCAGCAAAGAAGATGACTACTAGAATTTCGGTGTAAAACCAATAGAAATGAAAGCAAGAGTGAAAGAGAATAAACTTCATGAAAATTCATACATACCATACATAATATTTAGAATTTTCCTGTTTAACCATAAAAAACACTACTGAAGGACTGTGGATGATAAATCATTCTCTGTACTAAAGAGTGAGTGAGAAATATAATGAGAATGAAAATAGCTAAACAAAGAAAAATTTGAAAAGTAATTACAATGTTCTAGGCAAGAAATTCATGCAGCTGTAGCACTGTGGCTTCCAATCCCATCAGATCTGAGAAGCTAAGCAAGGTTGGCCCTGGTTAGTACCTGGATGGGAGACCACGTGGGAACACCAGAAATTTTGGGCTTGGGAGAAGGACCTGGCAACTCAACTCCCCCCCCCAAAAAAAAAATCAATCTGCCAAAGTAAACCCTATGAATAGCAGAGAAGCACTGACAATAGTGTTTCACCTGCTGTAGGTAGGGTCTCTATGAGTCAGACATTGACTGGATGGCATCTAACAACAACAACAAGAGGGAAATAAAGATGGTGTAAAGAAAGCAATGGTGGTAGAGAAGGGGCTCCATGGGTCTTGGGGAAGTAAGAGAAATGGTCCAAGCAGTGTCATGATTGAGAGCTGTGAGCTCAGGGGATGGAGAGAAATAGATGGGGTGGTACTGACTGCAGAGGCTGCAGTGAGAGCTAGACACTGGTCCCTGAGACTAGGATTTACAAGGGAGTGGGGAGAGAAGTGGTAGTGACTGGTCATAATTTAGTCATATGGGAGTGGGTAGGGAGAATCTTTTTACACATAGAGGAAGTGAGACTTAGCATCCAGACCAAGCAATGGGCAAGCCCCAGCAGAAAAAAACACATGAAATAAGAAAGATCAAGCTGGATGGGAAAAGCCAGTAGACCAAAATCTCTCAACAGAAAATTTCAGGGTAACTGGATTCTTGGAGAGGCCTAATGGAGACCTCAAAGACACCACCATGAGAGCAAATGATTCACTGAACAAAAAGGTATCTAACTAAGAAGAAAAATTCACCAGAGATATTGAGGTCCTAAAGAAGAATCAAAGAGAGGTCCTTGAGATGCAAGGCAAAATTAATCAACTCAATATTGCAGTAGAATCTTCTGCATCCAGACTAGACAAAACCAAAAATAGGATAGCTGAATTTGAAGAAAATGTGGAGACCTTTTTTTACTCAGATGCCAAGAAAGAAAGAAAGATGCAGCAGTCTGAGCAAGACATTCAAGAGGTCTTTGATAAAATGAAGAAATGAAACCTATAAATTCAGGGGGCTCATGAAGAAGCCGCAAATAACAGAAGAGGGCTAGGAAAATTATTCAAAAAGATATTAGAAAAGAACCTCCCAAACCTCAGGCAAGAGCTGGATACCTATACAATTGAAACATTCAGAAACTCAAACGAATAGATCAGAACAGATCCTCTTCATTACTCAGCATAATGGGCATGCTAAATTTAGAGAACAAAGAAGCTATTCTAAAAACTAGGAGAGAGAAATGCCAACTCTATTATAAAGGCAAACCTATCAGAATAACAGCTGATTACAGCAACCTTAAGTCAAGGAAAGCTTAGTGAGACATCATTCAAGTACTGAAAAAGAGTAAATGTCAACCAAGATTACATTACCCAGTAAAGTTATCTTTTAAAGTAGAGAGTGCTTTCAAGAGATTCAGTGATATTGACTTGTTTAAACATTTCAAGACCACTAAGCCAACATTGCAGAGGATCCTCAATGAAACAACACATATGGAAGAAATAAGACAACCCCAAATACAAGATCAAAGGAATGAATAACAAACATGATGGGAGATTAAGAAAATACTAGGCTAAACATGAATCAAAAACAGAAATAAGTATCAAATTGATACAGAATAACAAGCACCTCATAATAATTACTCTCAATGAAAATGGTCTTAACTCACCATTCAAGAAGCATAGACTGGCCAATTGGATTAAAAAACATAAACCTCCGTCTGCAACATTCAAGAGACTCACCTCATCCATAAAGACCATAAAAGGTTGAAAATGAAAGGCTGGAAACCAATATACAAAGCATGTGAGAACCAAAATGAATAAATAAGTAAATAGTTGTGATACTAATTTTGGACAACTTGGACTTCAATTTCAAACTAATCAGAAGAGATAAAGAAGGACATTATAAATTAGTAAAAGGAACAGTCAACCAGGAATACATAATGATATTTAATATTTACTCACCACATACAGGGGCACTTAGCTTCATAAAATGAATTTTATTGGAAGTAAAGGAACACATCAGGCCAGACACAATAATTGTGGGAGATTTTAGCACCCCATTTTTGCTAGCAGAGTCATTATCAAAGCAAAAATCAACAGAGAAACAAAGAATTTAAACAGCACCATCGACCAAGTAGAACTTAAAAACATCTACAGAATATTCTATCCATCAGATGCATAGCACACATTCTTCTCTATACCACATGAAAAATTTTCTAAGATAGACCACATTTTAGTCTACAAAAATGGTCTCCACAAATACAAAAAATAAGGAATCATCCCCTGTGTTTTATCAGACCAAGTGGATTAAAATTAGAACTCAAAAGCAAGAAAAATTCCATAAATATTACAAATTTATGGACACTAAATAATACACTGCTGAATAATCGATGGTCATTGACAAAATCAGAGAGGAAATTTAAAAATTCATGTAATCAAATGAGGATAAAAATACATCCTACCAAAATTTATGGGACACAGCAAAGGGAGCTCTAAGAGGGAAGTTCATAGCCATAAATGCCTTTGTCAATAAGTTAACAGAAGGCCCAATTAAATAACTTAACGACACATCTTAAGGCACTAGAAGACCAACCACAAGCCCATCACAAAAAGAGCACTCATATAGAAATTATCAAGATCAAGGCAGAAATAACCCAATTAGAACACAAAAAGACAATTCAAAGAACTAATGAGATGAAGAGCTAGATCTTTGAAAAGATTAATACAATACACACCTTCCTAACCCATTTCACCAAAAGAAAGAAAAAAAACTCAAATAAAAATATTAAAACTGTGAAAGGTGTCATAACCACAGATGCCAACGAAATCCAGAAGATCATCAGGGAATACTTTGAGAAATTTTACTCCCCCCAAAAAGGAAAATACAGACAAAATGGAAAGGTTCATTAACACATATGAATTTCTGAAATTAAGCCTGGAGGACATAAGCAATTTAAACAAAACCCTTAAATTCACCAAAATAGAGATGGTAATAAAAATTCTCCCAACAAAGAACAACCCAGGTCTCAACGGGTTCATAGCAGAATTCCATCAAAGAAGAATTAATATTTATTCTTCTCAAACTATTTAATAAAGTAGAAAAGGAAGGAGCACTTCCAAACTCATACTATGAAGCCAATATCACCCTGATACCAAAACTTGGTAAGGACATTTCAAAGAAAGAGAACTGTAGACCAATTTCCCTGATGAACATTGATGCAAAAATCCTCAATAAAATTCTGGCAAATTGATCATCAACACATAAAAAATACCATACACCATGATCCAGTGGGTTTCATGCCACAGAGGCAAGGCTGGTTCAACATACAAAAATCAAACAATGTAATTTAATATACCAAGACACTTGCAGACAGAAATAACATGATCAACTCAGTTCATGCTGAGAAGGTCTTTGACAAAGTGCAACATCCTTTTATGATAAAAACCCTAGAGAAGAGGGGCATAATAGGGAAATACCTCACCATCATAAAGGCCATTTATGACAAACCTACAGCTAATATCATAATAAATGGGGAAAAACTGAAATAATTCCCTCTAAAATCACACTAAAATCACAAAAAAGACAAGGATGTCCACTCTCTTCACTCTTATTCAATATTATGACTGAAGTCCTAGCCAGAGCAATAAGGCAAGAGAAAGAAAGCAAAGGAATACCAATAGGCAAAAAGAGCTCAAATTATCCTTATTCACAGAAGACATGATCCTTTACCTAAATTATCCCAAAAATTCATCTAGAAAACTCTTAGATCTAATTAATTCCTTCAGCAAAGTAGTAGGATACAAAATTAGCACTCAAAAATCAGTAACCTTTATACCAATAGTGAACAGGGAGAGAAGGAAATTAAGGCAATAATTTCACTCACAATAGCCCATCCAAAAATTAAATATTTAAGAATCAATCTAACCAAAGATCCTGAAGATCTCTACAAGAAAAACTTCAAAACACCAAGGAAAGAAATTGCAGAGGATACTAGAAGAGGGAAAGACCTCCCCTCTTCACAGGTTTGGAGAATGGGTTTTGTAAAAATGTCTATAATAACACATCAACTTACAGATTTAATGCAATCCACATTAAACTTCCAATGGGAGATTTTACAGAAATAGAAAAAATAATCCTAAAATTTATATGTAAATACAAAATGCAGTGTATAGCCAAAACATTCTTAAGCTGCAAAACAGAGCAGGCAGGTTCATAATACCTGACTTCAAACTATATTACAAGATTATAGTGGTAAAAACAGCTTGATATTAGCACAAAAATAAGCTTAAGGACCAATGGAACAAAACTGAAGACTCAGAGACACACCCATGCAACTACAACTACTTGATTTTTGACTAAGGATGATCAAAGGAGTAAAGATAGCCTCTTCAACAAATGGTGCTGGGATAATTGGATTTCCATTTGCATAAAATTGAAAGTAGACTTATATCTCTCAATTTGCATGAGAGTCCATTTGAAATGAATAAGACACCTCAACATAAAACTGGAAATATTAAAACTACTAGAAGAAAAGATAGGAGACAGCTTCCAACACATAAGCATAGGGAAGTAATTCTTTAACAAGACTCCAATCATCCAGGAAACAGCAGCAAGAATTGATAAATGAGATTACATGAAATTAAAAAGCTTCTGCACAGCAAAGGAAACAATCAACAAGGGAGATCCCATTGAAGGAGAGAAAAATTTTTGCATGCTATATACCCAACAAAGGACTACTTTCTAGAATATATAAAGAAATTAAGATAGCAAATTCTAAGACAACAAATAACTCAGCAATAAGTGGGCAAAGGAAATGAACAGATAGTTCTCAAATGAAGAAGTTTGAAGGGCGAAGAAACACATGAAAAAATGCTAAATATCCCAAGCGAAGGGAAGTGCAAATCAAAACAACAATAAGATACCATCTCACTTTTCTCACTCCAGTAAGAATGGCCACGATCAAGAAAAAAATAATGACAAATGCTTCAATGTTAGACATAAATTAAGTTCAAATGAAGTAGAATATCATTTACCAGAAACTACTTACCAAATAACATTTGATGAATTTAAACTGTACAAAACACTGTGGGAAAATACATGGGGAAAAAAGGGTAGAAGAAAAGCACCATCTTAAAACACAGGAAATAGGACAGTTAGACATAAAAAAATATGGGAACACTTAATATATGTGAAGAAGAAATTTCATACTGCATACATTGTATCTTGGTCTGGTATTTTCAGTCACACCATATAGTTGTGAAAGTTGGACAATGAATAAGGACAAGTGAAGAATTAATGCTTTAGAATTATGCTGCTAGAGACAAATATTGAACACACCGTGAACTGTCAGTTTGCCGCACTGCTGGGGCTTGTGTGTTGCAATGAGGCTGAGAGCTCTGTAACCTCGGACATGAGCAAGGTTACCCATGGTGGACAGGTTTTCAGCTGAGCTTCCAGACTAAGAAAGACTAGGGAGTAAGACCTGGCGAGCCATTCCTGAAACAACTAGCCATTGAAAACCCTATGGATAGCAAAGAGACACTGTCAGATATAGTGCCAGAAAATGAGGCCCCCAGGTTGGAAGGCACTCAAAAGACAACTGGGGAAGAGTTGCCTCCTCAAAGTAGAGTCTACTGTGGTGACGGAAATGGAGTAAAGTCCCAGGGTGCTCAACTTGCTGATGTGACATGAATCAAAATGAGGAGAAACAACTGTAAACATTCATTAATAACTAGAACATGGAATGTACAGAGTATGAATCTAGGCAAATTAGAAATTGTTGAAAGAGAAATGGAGCGCATAAACATTGACATTCTAGGCATCAGTGAGCTAAAATGGACTGGCATAGGCCATTTTGAGTCAAACAATCATATGGTCTACTATGCTAGGAATGATAAACTAAAGAGAAATGGGGTTGCATTAATCATCAAAAAAGACATTTCAAGATCTGTCCTGAAATACAATGTTGTCAGTGATAGAATAATATCCATACACCTACAAGGAAGGCCAGTTATTATGACTATTATTCAAATTTATGCACCCACCACTAAGGCCAAAAAGAAAGGGAAGATTTCTCCAGCTTCTGTAATCTGAAATAGATCAAACATGCAATCAATACATACTGATAATCACTGGTGACTGGAATGCAAAGGGTGGAAACAAAGAAGAAGGCTCAGTAGTTGGAAAATATGGTCTTGGTGACAGAAACGAAGCTGGAGATCGCATGATAGAATTTTGTCAGACCAATGACCTTTTCATTACAAATACATTTTTTCAACATCATAAACGGAGACTATACACCTGGACTTCATCAGATGGAACATACAGGAATCAAATTGACTACATATGTGGAAAGAGATGATGGAAAAGCTCTATACAAAATGTCAAAACAAGACCAAGTGCTGACTGTGGATCAGACCATCAACTTCTCATATGCAAGTTCAAACTGAAGCTGAAGAAAATTAGAACAAGTATACGAGAGCCACGGTATGACCTTGAGAATATCCCACCTGAGTTCAGAGACCACCTCAAAAATAGGTTTAATGCATTAGACACAAATGATAGGAGACCAGAAGAGTTGTGACATGACATAAAAGATATTATTCAAGAAGGAAGCAAAAAGTTCTTAAGAAGACAAGAAAAAAAGAAAAGACCAAATTACATGTCAAAAGAGACACTGGACCTTGCCCTCGAATGAAGAGCAGCTAAAGCAAAAGGAAGACATGATGAAGTTAAGGAACTAAACAGAAGATTTCAGAAGGCAGCTCGAGAAGACAAAAACAAATATTATAATGACATGTGCAAGGAGCTGGAGGCAGAAAACCAAAAGGGAAGAACACACTCTGTGTTTCTCAAGCTTAAGGAAGTGAAGAAAAAATTCAAGCCTCCAGTGGCAATAGTGGCAATTCCCTACAGCAATTCTGTAGGGAAATTATTAAATGATGCAGGAAACATCAAAAGAAGATGGGAAGAATACACAGAGTCATTCTACAAGAAAGAATTGGTAGATGACCAACCATTCCTAGAGGTTGCATATGAAGAGGAACCAATGGTGCTGAAGGATGAAGTGGAAGCTGCCTTGAAAGAACTGGCAAAACACAAGGCTCCAGGAATTGATGGGATACCAATAGAGATGTTTCAACAAACAGATGCAGCACTGGAGGTGTTAACATGTTTGTGCCAACAGGTTTGGAAAATAGTTACTTGGCCAACTGACTGGAAGAGATCCATATTTGTGCGTATTCCCAAAAAAGGTGACCCAACTGAATGTGCAAACTATTGGACAATATCATTAATATCACACACGAGCAAAATTCTACTAAAGATCATTCAGAAGTGACTGCAGCAGTATATAGACAGGGAATTACTGGAAAATCAAGTGGGATTCAGGAGAGGGCAGGGAACCAGGGACATCACTGCTGATGTCAGGTGCATATTAGCTGAAAGCAGAGAATATCAAAAAGATGTCTATCTATGTTTTATTGACTACGCAAAAGCATTTGATTGTGTGGATCATAACAAATTATGGATAACACTTCGGAAAATGGGAATACCAGAACACCTAATTGTGCTCATGAGAAATCTGTACATGAACCAGGAGGCAGTTGTTCGAATAGAAGAAGGAAACACTGAATGGTTTGAAGTTGAGAAAGGTGTGCATCAGGGCTGTATACTTTCACCCTATCTCTTCAATTTATACGCTGAGCAAATAATCCGAGAAGCTGGACTTTATGAGGAAGAACGCGGCATGAAGATTGGAGGAAGACTCATTAACAACCTGCGTTATGCAGATGACAAAACCCTGCTTGCTGAAAGTGAAGAGGATTTAAAACATTTACTGATGAAGATCAAAGATCATAGCCATCGATATGGGTTATGGCTAAACATCAACAAAACAAAAACTTATGACTGGGTCAGCATGCAACTTCACAAGAAATGGACAAAAGATTAAGATTGTCCAAGATTTTGCTTTGCTTGGTTCTATAGTCAACACTCGTGGAAGCAGCAGTCAAGAAATCAAAAGACGCATTGCTCTGGGAAAAGCTGTGGCAAGATATCTCTTTAGAGGATTGAAAAGCAAAGATTTCACATTGAAGACGAAGGTGCGTCTGACTCATGTCATGGTATTGTCAGTGGCATCATATGGTTGTGAAAGCTGGACATTGAACAAGAGAGACAGAAAGAAAAAGAATTGATGGTTTTGAATTGTGGTGCTGGAGATGTCTATTGCATATACCATGGCCTGCCAAAAGAACCAACAAATCTGTCCTAGAAGACGTGTAACAAGAGTGCTCCTTGGAAGCAAGAATGGCCAGACTACATCATACGTATTTCGGACATGTAGTCAGGAGATATCAATCCCTGGAGAAGGACATCATGTTTGGGAGAGTGGCAGGTCAACGCAAAAGAGGAAACCCTCCACCAGATGGATTGACACAGTGTCTGCAACAATCGGCTTAAACATAAATAAGATCATTTGCCTGGCACAGAATAGGCAAGTGTTTTGATCTGCTGTACATAGGGTTGCTGTGAGTGGGACTCGACTTGATGGCACCTAACAACAACAACAATGAACTGTCAAAAGAACCAACAGATCCATCCACAGGTGCAACCAGCATGCTCCTTGGAAGCAAGCATGGCTAGACTGTGTCTTACATATTTTGGACATGTTGTCAGGTGGAACCAATTCCTGAAGAAGGACTTCATGTTTGGGGGAGTGGCAGGTCAACAAAAAAAGGAAGACCATCAACTAGATGGATTGACACAGTGGCTACAACAATGGACTTAAACACACAAAAAAGGTTGTGTGCCTGGCAGAGAGTCGAGGAGTATTTCATTCTGTTATACATAGGGTCAGCATGAGCTGGACCTGACTGGACAGAACCTAACAACAACATTACATCTATGTGCTGAAATAGTACTGGGTAACTTTGTGATTATAACTAAATGAAAGTATTCCAAGGAAAAGGGAGCATCACTTCTGTTGTTGAAATATTGACATTGGTTTAGGTAAAACAACTTTATTGCCATAGAAAGAAAACATGAAATTAATTTTGCATTCCTAATTAAATAATGTAAATCACCAAGAAGTTTTTGCTTTAAAAGATAGAAACGTAACACAATCTCATTTAATTAAAAAGGAAACTTGTTGGTTAATACAGCTTGAAAATAAAAAACTGACATAGCTCAGGAAATCACAAAACATTATTCTTCTGTTTCTCTTTTCCAGGGGCATATAGGCACCTTTGTGGTGGGGAGCATGGCCATTAGAGTCCCAGTTCATCAACTTCAATAGAAAGAAAATATTTAATTCTTCCATCATCTGTTCAATATTCCCAGGAAAGAATTCTGAATAAACATTTATGTTCATCATCATTTATTCAACAAGAACCAAAATATAGCTATTTCTGGTTTGGTGTAATAATCGATTCCTTTCAGTAAACACAGTAGCCAAGGGAAAAAGCTATTATTTCTGCACATCTCTACAGGTCCATCCCCATAGGCAAGAGTAAATATCAATTATTTAAAAAATTTCAATATACTATTATTTTCAAAAAAGTAATAAAGACTTCTTTGACTGAAAAATAATGTCCATGTTTAAGCAGTTGTATTCACTCAGATAAAATCATTAGACTTTATCAAAAAGTTAGCTTCTTAGCTATTACTGAAATTTTTAAATTGTGCTATCTATGACCCTAAGAGATTAACTGGGGTGTGAATTTACTAGCAGTAAATTGTGAAGGAACAGTGCTAAGGACATTCTTGATGGACATTTAATTTACTTAATTATTAGCTATAGTATGAGTACAGCAATTTGTAAGTAATTGAGCATAGCACAAACAATTTTTACTAACCACATAGGCCCAAGGAATTTTAATTTATTTATCACATGTGAATTTATATGACTATTTGATTATTTCAGTGGTTATCCCATGCAAGGGTAAAGAAAAGTCAAGGTTGGGAAATGTTTAAAACATGTCAGCTTGGGAGAATATTTCACTAGCATGACTTCAGTAGCTAAGGATTAAAATAATACATTATGAGACTCAAGTATCAGAGACACACTTCTAACATGACACTGTAACAGGTACTAGACTTGCCTTTTGCCTTATCAACTCAAGAACTGGACAAGAGTACATGAGACAAATATTTCTAGACTTTGAACAACAGGAATGAAGATCTTTAAAAGAAGGCAAAGTAATGAATTGCAATTTCTTTCTGCTTGGTAGCACTTCTGAGACCATTGTCAAGCAAAAGAGAACTCTGGCAGTTTCCAAGTTTTCAGGATTCATGCTGAATTAAGGAGACAGAGATAGCAACTCAGGGAGGTGAGGCAGAGTTTTGGGGAAAATGAAGAAAAAGCGCTATGTAGCCAGCCAAAGAGCTCCAGAAATCTGGATAAGACCTTTACAGGGAAAGCATCAGGAGAATGAGAAAAGACAAGGAAGCTGTCAACTAAACTATTCTTAGAGCTCACATAGAGCTACGACTGTAGAGAAACCATAATTGCTATATTTTGTATTTCAAATGTCTCCCAAGGCCCATGTTAAAGTTTTCCTCCTTAAGTTGACATTATTGGGAGGTGGTGGAAACTTTCGAAGTTAGGCCTAGGCCTAGTCACTGGGGCAAGACCATGAAGGTGACTGTAGGATCCTTGCATCTTCATCCCTGTACTTTTTACTTCTTGGCCATAATGAGGAGAGTAGCTCTGCTTTTTCTCACACTCCCACCATGACCCAAAGCAAAATGCCTAAATGAACATAGACGAAAACTCTGAAACCATGATCCAAATAAATATTGGCTCTTTATCAGTTTATCATCTCTAATGTTGCTATAGTGAAGGAAATCTGACTAACAAAATGATGAACAGTTGAGACTTTAGTAGGGAACCTAAAAAATCAATTTTTAGTAGAAGGCTGCAGTAAACTAAAAGCTACTCAAAACCCACTTCAACCATACTTTTATAATTAAGTTTGAATGCAACTCAAAAGCTGGTTAAAGCAAAAGAAAGGCAATGAACACCAAAGAACCTCAACAATCTAATATGCACATCAGTTAGCACCCAATCAGATATTATTAGACACATGAAATATGATTATTTTGGTTATTATTTTTGTGACATAGTCTTGCTTTTTATATTACTATACCAGGAAATATGGGGGGAAGTGTTGCTTTATTTTTGTTTTTTGAGAAAGAGTCTTGCATTTTATACCCCAGGCTGACCTTGAACTCACGAGCCTCCTTCTTCTACCTCTCAAGTACTTGGATTACAGATGTGTATTACTTTACTTGGACCAAAATATGATTTGGGGGAGGGAGGTTATACTTGGGGGTTGAACCTATGGCCTTTCACATACTTTACAATTGCTCTACCACTGGGTTGCACCTGCAGCTCATTTTCTGTTTATTATTTTTGAGTCAGAGTTTTCATTAAGTTAGACAGGATCCTCTGGCCTGGAACTCACAATCCTCCTGCCTTTACCTGGAATTACTGGGGTGAACCACCACCCCCAGCAACCCAAAATATGATTCTTAATGATGACAAAAGTAAACAAATAAGAACAGGTACAAAAATGTCAGAAATGCTGAAAATAGAAGATACAAATATTTTTTCAAAACCACATAAAAATATCTGCTTATTTCAAGGAAATATGACTACATTGAAAATTTAGAAAAGAACCTAATGAAATGATAAAAATATCAGTATATGATATAAAATTTACTAATTGAGATTAAGAGTAGATTTAATGCTGAAAAAAGTGATTGAAATGTCATACTTCTTGACTGCTATTGCAATAACACACGTGTATGGCATGATTCAAAACTGTACAATTAAACTCAGTAGATATTTTGCATTTAAATTACTTGATTTTAGAAACAAAATCCTCTTACTAATTTATCTGACAAAGGGACAGATTACATATAAGCTCAGGCTTATCTTAAATTTGTTTTATGTGCCAGTCTGGACTTGAACTTACACTCCTTCAGCCTGAGCCCCTAGACTGTTGTGATTACAGGAGTATATCATCACTCTCAGTTTGAATACATTCTTAATTTTCACCTTTGTGCTTACCAGAGTATAAAGCAGAAATCAGAGAAAGAGGCCTGTCTTGCTACCCTGGGAACTGCAGGTAAATGGAGGCTACTGAGAAAGCACTTTCAATGTTTGAGCAAAGAGGTTAAATCCATTCACTTTCTTTTATTGTCCCTAGATTTAAAATGTGCTCCCTGAGAAAGGCCTAGAATGGATTCACCAATCTAAGCTAGAAACCAGTTCCATACTCATAAAACAAGATGATGCAAAGTCACCTTTTGTAGTCTGAGCTCAGGATATAATTTCTAAATGTGTGCAAAGTCAAAAATTATACTATCTGCATTGTAAAATAATTGCACATACAAGTTTTGGTTTGCAGGTCTTCAGCCTAAGAAGCCTGGAACAAAAACATTAGAATATTTGACAAAGGGCCCTCTATATTAGTCAGCTAGTGTGTTATTGTGGCAGAGAAACTGGCTGAAGAAAATTTATGAGAGGAAATGTTTGTTGAGGGGTTATGGTCAGAGGATTTTAGTCCATAGAGGAATGGCAGTAGAGAAGGTCATGGGGCCAGCTACAGAGGACCCCCTCACATCTTGGAGGTCAGGAAGCAGAGACAGCAATCAAAACCACGTGTCCCAGGTACACTCTAAAGTCTTGTCCCAAGACAGCCATTTCCATAAAGCTAGAATCCCACCTCTCAAGTTCTATGTTGTATTGAGAATGCAGCATCTACTATGTTGTTGTTAGGTGCCCTTGAGTCAGAACGAACTCATAGCAACTCATAGGGTTGTCAATGGCTGATTGTTTCGGGATTGCTTTGGGAGTGGATTGCTAGGTCCTTCTCCTGTATTAGTGGTTCTGGGGATCGAACTGAGGGCCTCAAAGAGTACAGTGCAGCACTCTACCAACTGAGCTAACCCCCACTCTCAAGTTCCATAGCCTCCACTAATAGTGCTAGCAGCTGAGGACCAAATATTTAAAAACATGACATTCGGTACATATACACAATGGAATATTACTCAGCAATCAAAAAGATTTGAAATAATGTAATTTGCAGCAAAATGGATGGAATTGGAGAAAATTATTTTAAGTGAACAAACACAAGCCCAAAAAGGGAAATACCATATGTTCTCATTCATATGTTAGAGCTGAATCAAAATTAAAAGAAGGAAAAAATCCTATACAGAAATTGAAACATAATAAAAAGCTAAAGTCAAGTTAGTGGAGAAGGGACAATTTAGGGAGCAGAAGGAAGAAGGGAGGGACATAAGAAAGTGAGGAAATGGTGGGAGAAGAAAGAAGGGAGAGGAAGAACAAGGAAGAATGAGAGAGAAGGTGACCTCAAAGTAAACAGCCCAACTTTAGTTGTTCGGGAAACAATTATAATAATACCAATAACATGAAAGAATGATAAAAAATCATTTAATATTACTGACAATGTAAAAAGATAGATCACTACAGAAAAAGTTTCAACCTTAAACATAATTGGGATCCAAGGATATATAGAAAAATATTCCCACAAAAAAGACATACAAGTGGAAGAGAGGCCTTTGGTGTGGGGGTGGGGGGAGGACGGAGGATGTGGTGAGGAAGTGCACAAGAGGGTGAGGGGGAACTTATTTGTGCCATGTACAATGAAATGCATATAGGGAAATGTCACAATGAAATGCATGTCAGAATGAAACACATTAAGTTGTACATTAAAAATTTCCAATAAAAAATGACATTCAGGAGACATCTTAGATTCAAATCATAACACCCTTAGAACCCACAGTATACTTGGAACAAAAATCCCATAGAAATTGTCACAAGATAATAATTTCAGAGCATAAGAGAAAGGGCAACATAATAAAATGATACAAAAGAAGAAAAAAATTCAAAAACAGGAGAAGGACTTGTTATTCCACTCCCAAAACAATCAGCCATTGAAAACTCCATGAGGATTGCTATGAGTCAGACCCAACTCCACAGCACCTAATAATAACAACAATAAAGATTTGAAAAATATTTATATAAATGCTTTTATAAATTCTCAGAAGATAAAAGGATAAAACAGCAGATGAATGAAGAACAGAAATTTTAGTAAGAATAAAATTAAACATAAGAAAGACCCAAGTACTAATTTGGAAAATAAAATACAGTATTTACCAGGTGGGGTGGCACATACCTGAAATCTCAGAACTCAGGTAACAGGTAGGAGGATCATGTGTTTGAGGACAACCTTGGCTGCATAGTGAATTCCAAGTCAACCTGGGCTACATAGCAAGACCCTATCTCAAAAAAAGAAAAAAAAATCAAACAAAAGAAAGACTCCTCAAAATTCATGCTACAATAGTTTCCAAAACACATCTAAGAACTGCCCTAGAAGAAGATAATAAAGATAAAGCTGCAGAGGATATATTTGAAGAACTGATAGTTGAAGTTTTTCCAAAACAGAAGTAAGATATAAATACTCAGGTTGAGGTAACTCTCTAAGCATTATTATATAAGTATGGTTTATTGGTTTTAGATATACCTGGCAATCCACTCCCAAGCCAATCCCAAAACAGTCAGCCATTGAAAACTCTATGAGGGTTGCTATGATTCGGACACCGACTAGAGGGCACCCAACAACAAAAACAATACTAAAGCTGGGCTGGGATTTAGCTCAGTTGGTAGAGCACTGTTCTGCAGTTTCTGAGGTCCCTAGTTCGATTCCTGGGGCTGGGATTTAGCTCAGTTGGTAGAGTGCTGCGCTGCAGTCTCTGAGGTCCCGAGTTCAATTCCCAGCACCTCATAAATGGGAGAAGGGCCTGGCAATCCACTCCCAAGGCAATCCCGAAACAGTCAGCCATTGAAAACCCTATGAGGGTCGCTATGAGTCAGATACCGACTCCATGGCACCTAACAACAAGTTCGATTCCCAGCACCACAAAAACGGGAGAAGGACGTGGCAACCCACTCTCGAGGCAATCCTGAAACAATCAGCCATTGAAAACCCTACAAGGGTTGCTATGAGTCAGACTCAACTTGATAGCACCTAACAACAACAACAACATACTAGAGCTGCAAAACATCAAGGACAAATGACAAATTCCTAACAAAAAAGTGAAAAATTCCTTTTAGTTATAGATTCTCCATTGCAAAATTTAATAGAGTAGAAAGTTAAGCAATATCTAGAAGATGTCAAGGATAAACAGTTGATCTTAGAATATTTGAAACTCAGTCCAATGTCTTTGAATTATAAAGATAATAGATAAATACTGTCAAAGACTCAAGAACTCAGAGAACACATTTTTCAAGTGTGAATATATGTTGCTTCCAAATTAATCTACAGACTCATTGAAACTCCAATCTAAAGCCAAGCAAGATTTTTCATGAATTTGACAAAGTTGTTTAAAACAAATATATATATATATATATTTATAAACATATATATATATATATATCTACACATTATGTGTACATATATGTATATATATACACACACACTGTGTGTGTGTCTGTATGTATGTATATGTACATATATTTATGTACATGGCTGGGGTTTAGCTCAGTTGGTAGAATGATGCTCTGCACTCTCTGAAGACACAGGTTCTATCCCCAGTGCAACAAAAATGGGAGGACATGGCAACCCACTCCAAAGCAATACTGAAAACAATCAGCCATTGACAACCCAATGAGGGTCACTATAAGTCTGACCCAACTCTATGGCACCTAACAACAATAACAATTTATATACATAAATGTATATACACACATGTACATAAATAGCATATATACATGCATGTATATATTTGCATATACATGCATTTACATATGCATACATATACCTTTAGGTATGTATTTGCATATACATATATACATATATTTACACACATATATGTATATATGTATGTACCTCTGTGTGTGTATATACCTCTGTGTGTGTGTGTGTGTGTGTGTGTGTGTGTAATAACAAGGGCAAGTATAGGCAAAATATTTCTGAAAGTGAGGAGACTTGCCCAAATAGACAAAAAGGATATGTTGATATATGTATAGATATGGATGGATATTATTGTTAGGTGTTGTTGAGTCAGGTCCCACCCATAGAAACCTTCATACGGTTTTCCATGGTTGATTGTTTGGGGATTGCTTGGAGAGTAGATTGCCATATCTTTCTCCCATTTTTGCAGTGCTGGGGATTAAACCTGAGTCCTCAGAAAGTGTGGAGCAGCACTCTATCAACTGAGCTAAACTCCAGCCCAAAGATATGGATGTATATGAAATAAAATGAAACTCTGAAAGAAAACCACATATGATATAGAAGGGGTGTGTGTGTGTGTGTGTGTGTGTGTGTGTGTGTGTGTGTGTGTCTGGGACTTAGCTCAGTTAGCAGAGTGCTACTCTGCAGTTCTTGAGGACCTGGGTTTGATCCCAAGCACCACAGAAATGAGAGAAGGATGTGGCAGTCCACTCCCAAAACAATCCTGAAACAATCAACCATTGAAAACCCTATGAGGGTTGCTATCAGTCTGACCCACTCGGCAGCACCTAATGAAAACAATGCAATATATACATACATACATATACATATATATATATATATATACATATATATATATATGATGTTTAGCTTAGTTGGTGCAGTGCTTTTTCTGTGTGCTCTGAGCCCCTAGGTTCTATTCTCAGCACAACAAAAATGGGAGAAGCACATGGCAGACCACTCCCAACAACAATCCTAAAAAAATCAACCATTGAAAACCCTATGACTAATACAGAAGCACTGACAGTTCATATATATACATATACATACATATACATACATATACATATATATACACATACACACACACACACACACACACACACACACACACACACACACACACATATATATATATATATATATATATATATATATATATATGGCTGGGATTTAGGTGTCAGGGTTGATTCCCAGCACCACAAAAACAGGAGAAGAATGTGGCAATCCCGAAACAATCAATCACTGAAAACCCTATAAGGGTCATTATGATTTGGACCCCACTCGACAGTACCTAACAACAACAACAACTACACACACACATACACACACACACACACACACACACACATACACACATATATACATATGTACACACATATATACATATATATATACACATATATACATATATATACACATATATATACACATCATATATATGGCAATGAATCTCACTAGTGAGAAAAGGGGGATAACAAGTGGAGTTGAAAAAATGTTCTCTATAAGAAAAACTATTAAATTTCAGAGAGAAAATTGTCAACAAATCTACTCCATGTGGCTTAGGGATTTCAATACATTTTAAGAAAACTTTAAAATTGTTAGTGACAAATACGTAAGTGAATTTATTTTAGACATTTTAATAGAGAATAATTTCTTAAACAAGCAAAAGCATTAACCATAAGGTAAAGTATCATACATTCAGCAATATTTTGAAGACCATTTCTCTCTATTCTGCCTAAAATTCCATATATATACTCACAGGGACTCTCCTGGGATTTACAGGATAGTTCTCTGTGAGGCCTTCTAAAGGGAGTGGTAATAGAAATCCCTCCCAGAAGGAGGAAGACTGAGATTAGACTCTAGGCCTGGGGAATGTATGAGTCAAACTTGGGGAAATTAAATAGACTACTGGAGACATGGGCTGGGATTTAGCTCAGTGGGTAGAATGCTGCGTTGCAGTCTCTGAGGCCCTGAGTTCAATTCCCAGCACCCCATAAATGGGAGAAGGGCCTGGCAATCCACTCCCAAGGCAATCTCGAGAAACAGTCAGCCAGGTCGCTATGAGTCGGATACCTACTCGACGGCACCTAACAACAACAACAACAACTGGTGACTTAGAAGGTTGAAGGCACCAGTTAGAATGGAATCAGTGAACATTTCAATGAGTAGCTCTTTGAGTTTTTGTACCTGGCTCTCTAGACTAGTTATACTAGGCATCTTCTATCATAGCAGAAATTGTCTGTCTGTCTGTCTGTCTTTTTCTTTCTTTCTTTTCTTTCTTTCTTTCTTTCTTTCTTTCTTTCTTTCTTTCTTTCTTTTTTTCTTTCTTTTCTAGCTCCCTCCCTCCTCTCTCTCTCTTTATTCTTTTAATCAATTAGTATTGGCTATAAATTCTTCTAACACCTGAGGATTCATAAATGAACAGAATAGTAAATATTCACATGAAATTTACGTTTTATTTTTAGAAAGTAAATCTTTTATTAGTATGTAAATTAATGGACCACTCACCATGCCCAGCGAAAATCCATATTTTGGCAGTACTAGTGGGTTACACTCAGGACTGTGCATTTTAGACAGGTGCTCTGCCATTGAGTTGTACCCCCAACTCCTTTTTATATTTTTTATTTATTTTATTTATTTTTATTTTTTTTATTGGTAAATGTTGGTGGAGTACAGAGTAATATAGCATTTGCTTTTTCCACTCTGCAACTATTATATCACTGTCAGTTACATTTCCATCAACTTATGAGGTTTATGGAAACTTTTGACTAATATGTAGAAAAATTTGTATGCATATTTGGGTTATATTCCCCTATTTTTCCCATGTAATCATGAATTTGCCTCATTTACATTGAGATTATCGTCTCCTTCCTTTATCCCTCTACATTGTTTCTCTTCCTCATCCCACCTTCTGCAATCTTTGCTTCCTTTTGCTAGTCCCCCCTTCCTCTCTACTCCTTATATTTTTCCTTCTCTGATAAGTTTAACTGTGAATTTTTATAATAGGGAGTTAGATAATACACAATTGAAAACATAAGACATAAAATTTAAAACTCCAGTAAACACATGGCTAGGTGTGATGGCTCATGTCTTATAATCTCAAGGACACAGAAGCTGGAGGCAGCAAGTTTGAGGCCAGAGGCTGCCTGTGCAATTTAGCAAGACCATATCAGAAGATAAATAAGTAAATAAGTAAATAAGTAAATAAATAAATAAATAAATATGGGTGCTAGGAGATACAGTGCTCAGTGGTAGAACACTTGCAAAGTGTGTGTGAGGCCCTCTGTTTGGATCCCCTCACAAGTACCACAAAAGATAAGTAAATAAAAATATAATAAAGTAAAATTAGCCATGCATGATGGTACATGCCTGTAATCTCAGAAAATGGGGAAGCAGAGGCAAGTCTGAAGTTAGAAGCAGCCTGTGTTACTTAGTGAGATCCTGTCTCAAGATGAAAAAAGAATTAAAAAGGGAGGGACAGTGCTGCAGTTCAGTGGTGAAGCATTTGCAAAGTATCTACAAGGCCCTAGATTCAGCCCCTCAGAACCTCAAAATTAATTAATTAATTAATTAATCAATCAATTAAATTACATAGGAGTATAGTAAATGCTAAGACATGTCAATTGTGGACTTGGATTTTTTACTGTGTTCCTTACCCCATCAGCATGGATTGTAATGAGCTCCTACATGCCATTGTGTGCAGTCCCAGCAACTCACTTCACCGAGGGTGTCATAAGACAATGGATAAGGGAAAGGTTTTGTGACCATAATCAGAGAATTTTTCATGGTAAATAACATACAGCAAAAGCTGCCAACCTTATAGAAAAGAAAGTTCTGTTGAAAGCCTAGAATTGAGCTGGACTGTTGGCGCACACCTGTAATCTCAGCAATTCAGGAAGCCAAAACAGGAGCACTAGTTGAAGGATAGAGACAACCTGGTTAATTTTGTGAGAACTTGACTCAAAATACAAAGTAAATAAATACAAAATGAGCTGTGGGTGCAGTCCAGTAGTAGAGCAGTTGCAAACTATATGTAAATCCCTGGGTTCAACCCCCAAGTACAGCAAAAAAATTTTAAAAATTAAAATAAAAAAGCCAGCACAATGCAAGCACAGGCAAGCTGACTTCTCTTGAGTGTTTGTGATATGACCTTCAACATAAGTTATGCACTCTGTACCAGCACCCCTTATGTAATACTTTTTCACATTGACAAACTACTCAGTTCTGAGAACTAAAAGATAGAGCCTCCTTCCCCTAGATATATTTTACAATCTAAAAGCCGAGCCTCTAACTTTCTGGTTTAATCAAATATCCTTGGTACAAGTGGGGCTTGGGGACCTACCATGCATTATAGCTTGAATAACTTACTGTATACAAAATAAGCACATAAAAAACAGTAACATTTATATACACTAATAGTAAACTATCTGAAAAAAAAACAAAGTAAACAATTCCTTTTACAATAGCTACAAAGTAAAAATAAAATAAAATGCCTAGGAATGATTTTCCTTTATGTTTTTAATTTTGATCCCTAAAGATTTTCTTCTTAAAGTTTCACAGCTATGTGTAAGAATGTTTATTTGATATTTTGCTGTGTTATTAATAGTGTTTCACACTACCTATTTACAACAGGCCAATGTTTTAAATTTATACAATATCAATATAAAATTATAACATTAGAAGAAAGGTAATAAACCTACCATAAAGATGTTATAAGTTATGATGAAAGATCTAGGTATTTCTTCTTTGCAGAAAAGGAAGAATATTCTACTTGTTCTATATGAAATATATGCATTATGCTGGATATAACAGTGAAGACATATAGCCAAATAATTGATAATTAAGACTAGGTCCATGTTCCATTGATAAATTTGATAGCTAAAATAATTCTATATCTATTGGAGGAATAAATTCAGAAATGTAATCATTCTTAATTACTACTGGCAGGAGTCAAAATCCAAATAAAATTCAGGAAAATAAATTAGAAATTTATATGAAGAATCTAGAGATGTGACCTAAAAGATTAACTAATTTTTTGAATTGATTGCTACAAAATATTTTGATTTAACTACTATTTATAAAGCCTGCAACCATAACTCTGTGGTGTCCAATCCCACCCAATCTCAGAAGCTAAGCAGGGTGAGACCTGGATAGGACTTAGATGGGAGACCACCTGGGAAAACCAGGAACTGTAGCCTTGGAAGAAGGACCCAGCAACCCATTCCCCCCAAAAAAAATCAGTCATTGAAAACCTTATGAATATCAGAGATTCATGACAATACTGTTTTATCTGTTGTACATAGGGTCACTATGAGTCAGACCCCAACTGAACAGCACCTAACAACAACAACTACTTATAAGCAAATATCTGGAAAATTAATTCTTTATTCACCCAACAAACATTTAGGAGTTTGTATCATGAGTATTCAATGTCTGAGATATAGTAGTTAGCTTAAAAGGCAATGTTTCTGGACTCTAGAAACTTTCATCTGAGAGGTGGGGAGGTAAACAATAAATAAACAACATGGCATAGATGATGTTATAAGCACAATGAAGGAATACTGTTCCACTTGTTGTTGTTAAGTACTGTTGAATTTTGTCTGACTCATTGTGACCCTGTGTGCAGCAGACAAAATACTACCAGACACTGTGCCATACTTTTCAATGGCAGATTGTTTTGGGAGTGGGTTGAGAGGTCCTTCTCCCTAGCCTATAGAACCTAGTATTCCCAGACGGTCTTCTACCCAAGGACTAACCAGACTGACTTTGCTTAGCTTCCAAGATCAGGTGGGATCAGATGCCAGGGTGCTATGGTTGCAGACACCATTCCACTTGTGGTGGTTAAAAAAGATACCTTGGATAAAATGACATTAGAAAAGAGTTCTGGACAAAGATTCATGCTGCTTCCTTTGGATTGTTGTTGTTAGGTGCCCTTGCTATTCATACAGTTTTCAATGGCTGACTGATTTTTGGGGGAGTAGATTTCCTGGTCCTTCTCCCAAGCCTATAGCACCTGGTGTTCCCAGAAGGTCTCCCATCCAAGTACAAACCAGGCCCGATCTTGCTTAGCTTCTGAGATCTGATGAGATCAGATGCCACAGTGGAACAGTCTCAGGCCCCTGTGGATAGTAGCAAGAATAGTTGTATGGTTTTGGTTTTAGTGAAGATGAGACCCTGTATACTGTGCTAGTAGTGAGACAAAAGAGTCAAATTTCCTACAGACTTGGCACCATGGATAGTTACTTTGGAATTCAGGCTCAAGTACCAGGAATCCTCATTTTAGGAATATATGGACTGATCACATATGATTTTCTTGAGTGTTTTGCAAACATTTGAGGAGGAGGATGGCTGGAGGAGGGTGAGCAATATCAAAAGGACATCATTTGAACTCCAGGACTGCAGTCTGTAATTCCATTTCAAATGAGAGATGATGTGCTCTTCCCCTAGTCACTATGTGATTTTGGTGCTAAAAAAAAAAATGCCTACAGTCCAACTAATCAGGAAAGCTTAACACTTCTTAGAATAACAGAACACTGACAACAGAAAGATTTAGGCATTTTAGAAATCTGTCAGTAAAACAAGCCCCAAACTCAGACAGAACATTCAGTAAATAATTTCTTAAATTAACATTATCAAGAAAAGTTGAATACATTCCCCTTTGACTATAAATATACATTATTTATTCATGTTATTTTGTTTTGGCTTCCTCAAATGTCACTACATATTCTAGAATAGGAAAATACACGTTTAAATATTGTTACAATGTTAAATACCTTTAAATAAGGACATATACTTACACATATCCTTGGATGTATTTTTTATTATTCCTTTTATAGTCATTGAAAAAATTACTCTTTCTAAAATATGTTTACTTGTTTTTCAATTTCAACTCCCTCTGGGACTTTTTTTTTAAAGATTTGCTAACAGATTTATCTTGTTCTCTTTAGGGCCAATAGTGACTAACTTGCTGGACAGTGGAACACACAGTATCACAAAAATTACAGAAAGAAAGTTCTAAAGTATACTATTTCAAGAACAAATTTAAAATTCTAAAATTTCACATTCAGACATGTTACATGTATTGAATCCCTGGTTATTACACTGATTCAGTATTAGGAAATATATTCCATATAGGATATTGAAAGATAATGAATGGAAAGTTTGAAAATCATATATCTTGAGAAGTGCCACATTTTTACACTCTGAAAAAAATCACACACATTTCTTCTGAAGTCTTACAAAAAGAATTTTCTCTCTTAACAAGCTCTGTTTACGAGTCCTCTACTCAGATGAACTGTTTGGGAAAGTACATTTCGGAAGTCAGAAAATGGAATTCTTACTCAGACCCTTTTTCTAGTAGAATATTGTATCAAACTGTCTTGAAAACTTCTTTTCCCTATCTTTACCCACACTGGTTCCAAAGAATGTGGTTCCCTTTAGTTTCTAATAATCAAAAGATAGATATAAGTAGAAAGGGGGGAAAAAAAGATTGATCTGCTGGACTTTTTTCCTAGTGAGCTTTACATTTCATAGTATGCTGTTGATTAAAAAAAAAAAGTCTGTATTGTTGTTATTGTTTAAAATGAAATGCCCCTCTTTCCGTACTGACCCTACAAAGGAATCTGAGGCATCGCACAACTAGAAGGGCGAGTCCACCTGAGTCAGCCACATGGTTTCCCTCACCATATGATTCTTTTTCTTTCTTCTTCAAGTTTTTCAAGTTTAGGAATCAAAGAGTACAGATCCACACTAAAATTAACACATGCATTTTTTTTTAAACATAAAGACGTGTTTTTCCAATCTCTACAAGGATACCTAAAAGGCAGAGTTCTACCACTTTCTGTCTTCATACAACTTCCCCTGCAGAGGGGAGCTTCCTTTCAGTTCTTAACACCACAACAAAAGAGGAAGAAGCAGTAGCTAATAAAGCAATCCAAATTGTTACCCAGCTCAGTATGAGAGAAAATAATAGGGTATCTTTACCATCTCATGCCTAGAAATCATATTCTTAGTTCCTGTTACTCAAATAAAAATAATTACGACAATCACCCTAGTGAAAACTTCCTAAGAAAAATGTAAGCTTCTCAAACATAATAAGAACTCACCAGCTTCTTCTTTTACACTTGACTGTGAAATGAAGGTTTTTTATATATTGGTATTAGTTGACTTATCTAAAGAATAATAAACATAGATCTTTAAATTCAAATTTTTCTTTTCTAATGAATGTGAGAAATTAGAATGTTTTATATCTAAACAGATTTTCTTTGAGAATTTTAAAAGCCACATAAATCATTTTTCATTATGATTATCATGGAAACCTCTTCAAAATTGGGAAATATTATTGTTAAAAAATAATAGTAAAATACCAATAATGTAGAATTTGCAAATATTTGCACTGCAATCCTGTGAAAGGGCAGAGCAGTATTATTTTGACCATATCATGAAATCATATGACCCCATAGAAAGCAAAGGCCAAAGCCTTTCCAGAAGCCATGTCTGCTGTTTTTAAAATTTGGAAAAGATTTACCAAAAATATTTCTTGAGACCCATTACATATCAGAAAATCTTATGAAGCACAAAAGCATATTTTTATTGAAGGGTTCTTTAAATAAATGAAAGGAAATCTCATTTATTATTGAGTTAAACCTAAAGTGAAAGTTGAGGGAGGTAATGGATAGGTGTGATAGTTAATTTTGTATATCAACTTAACTGAGCTAAGAGATGCCCAAATGGTTGTGAAAACATTATTTCTGGATGCATTTGTGAAAATGTATCTGGATGAGTTCAGCATTTGAATCAGTAGATTGAGTAAAAGTTCTGTCATCACCCAATGTAAGTGGGTGTCATCAAACACACTGAAGCCTCAATCACAGTAAAAACGTAAAGTATACATTCAGCCTCTATTTGAACTAGGAAATACATCTTCTCCTGACCTTAAACATCTATGTTCCTGTACTTCAGGCCTTCAGACTAGGATTATAGAACACCACTGGCCTTCCTGGTTCTCCAACCTAAAGACAGCTGGATCCATCCATAATTGCCAAAATATACCCTTCCATAATCACTTGAGCTCATTCCTACCATAATTACATCTCTAACTCTTTATTTTGTTTTGTTATTTGAGTGTTTATATATTTAGAGACAAGGTCTTGCTGTGTAGCCCAGGCTAGCCTTAAACTTAGATTCTCCTGCCCCAACATCTGAGTGCTGGCATTGCAGGTATATGCCACCATCCCAGGCTCACTCTCTATCTTACCTACCTATATATCTACCAACCTGTTTACCTATATCGTATTTATTTTATTTCTCTGGAGCACTCCATCTAGTATAGTGTGTGTGGGGGGAATAGAAACTAGAGAAGCTTGCTTTCAGTCCAAAAAGAGTATAACACTTTAAAATAGAACTGAAAACAATTATGTAGAGTTGATTAAAATCACAGAAGTACAAAAACTAAACAACAATGAAATTTATGAATGGAGGAAATATTAAATGCAACATTAAATAAAAATTTTATTAGAATCAAAGAGTAGAGTACCAAGTGTTTCCTGGCCTGCCTTAGTTTTGAAATATGTATTTATTTCATTGAGTATACTTTCCACAAACATATAAAATTCATTTAAAATCATTCAAACAAAGAAAAAACTTTGTCAGAACATCTCTCATTTTCTTACTGATCAGTAATTAACTTTCTGATCTTGCCTAAAGAAATAGACAATATGTACAATACTTCTTAGTTTATAAACACTTATTATCATTTAGGGAAAAGTGTACTCTTATACTTTTACACATATAATTTGAGCCAAACAACAGTTGAATGATTTTGTACCTTCTAATGAGTTCTTTGGGCTGGGATTTAGCTCAGTTGGTAGAGCGCTGCACTGCAGTCTCTGAGGTCCCGAGTTCAATTCCCAGCGCCGCAAAAATGGGAGAAGGACCTGGCAATCCACTCCCAAGGCAATCCCGAAACAGTCTGCCATTGAAAACCCTATGAGGGTCGCTATGAGTCGGATACCGACTCGACGGCACCTAACAACAACAACAA
>VMDO01019852.1:0-38765 GCA_007922755.1 Pedetes capensis
TAAAAGCAAAATGTTAGACCCTTGAGAAAAATCTATTTGTAAGTAATTAAGTTTTAGTACAAAATTCTGAAATCAAGCATACTATAGTACGCTTTCATCTGAAAAGTAGAACCAAAGATCTCTTAACTGCATTACATATAAAGATCCTTGAGAAGACTTTATAAATTAAAAACTATACTCAACTTTCATTAAAATATCCACTAGAATTTTAAAATATAACATACTCTCATTTTAGATGATCTCTGCATTTGATATGCACTAAAATACCTTAAAGATAAAGAATGTAAGAAGCACTTCTTCCTGTACTTTCCCTTCAGGCAAAAATCAGAAATCTTAAGTACAAGTTTTAAAAAACAGTATATATCATTGGAAATAAACTGTTTTCTTTTTTTTTTTTTTACCAAAAATACCAAGTATTTTAAACTTTGTATAAATAACACACACAAGAAAAAATCATATTTTATTTTACACATGATGTCTAAATTGGAGTAGCACTAAGACATATGACAACAACAATCCTTTATATTTATTTGAACATATTTTTGCCCTTTCTCCTTTTTTAAAGATATATCTTATGAGTTTTGTATTGGCACTCTTGAATAAAATTGACAAGCATATTTTATCACCAATTTACCTCATTTCTCTTTTTCATATGAGACTCTCTAACAAAAGGAAATCTCTTCCATGACTACAATATAAAGTTTGGAAGCCCCTCAAGTATGCAATCTTTAGAAAATATATTCCTAACCCACTATGCATCTTAATGACCTGTACATTTTAGAAACCATTTTATGGCTTATGCTTAAATTTAAAGCATCATCATAGGTCTTAGGGATTGAAGAATCATATTGGCAGTCAACAGCTCAAGGGATGATAAAATTCTTGTCATTCTTAATCTCAAAAATGTAAAAGAACACTATTAATTATAGTCTTAGAAAAATCTGGAGCTCTTTCTGTTTAAAAAGCATACTCACCACAAACCACAAGGGAAACAAATAAGAAAATAGATTGTGCTATATCTTTGTAAGCTTGTTCCATTTCAAAATGTATTGTTTAGGGTGAGGGAAATTTACTATACAAATAAAACTAGACTTTTGTTCCCTTTGCTTTGAAAAATATTTACAGTACCTGGAACCACAAGCCAAAATTATATACCTACTTAATATTGCCAGACAGTGATACAGATGAACCAGAATAAGAAAGGTGCTTATTCAATTTTCTCAGCATCTTAATTTGTTTGTATAGAGACATTATTATAGATCAACTATGGAAAAATTAGAAAACATTATTAATGAACACCAGCCCTTGTGTAAATCACACAAGATACCAAAGTATTACACACTCACTGCAGTAAAAACTGTACATATATATTCTGCAAATCTTTAACCTTGCAAAATTTACATTACTTTTTCACCTCCCAAAAAGCTGAATTGAAAACATTTTTCTTTTTCCAGAGAAGGAGATGTAAGTGACTGATAAAATCCATGAAATTTTTTACAAAATTTGTTTCTCAAGGCTTTTCATCAGTGTCTTTTACAGATGGATGCATCAGGAAAAACTCACTATTAATGTTTTGAACAGATACTTTCACATCTTTTCTGGCTAGCATCATGATTTATGTAGTAATGATATGTGTACTCATATTCCACAGCAATGTGAAATATAAAATTTTGTTCTGGAAGTCTACTTTGGCCTCAGAGTAAAAGTCATTTCTCTCATCCAGCCATATTGTCCCGTATTTGATCCACTCGAAGTGCTAAATCCCTGAACGAGGGGCGCTGATTTATATTGTTGTTCCAGCATTCTGTCATGATTATATAAATCTATAAAAGAAAAAAAAAGCTCCATTTAAAAGACAAAATTAAACACAAAGTACCATATGTTAGTCGGTAGAAGAAATGAATTTGGAACAGTCATTTACTTGTGCTGTTTGTCTAATAGCTCAACAAATTCAGTGACCTAAAATTCTTGAGTAAAAAGAAAAAAATGTATGATTACTATGGATTAAAAGAATTTTTTTTACCTCAGGTGGGCATCCATCTGGTCTTGGTAATCTTTCATTATTTTTCAGGAGTTCTATCAAATGGAACACAATCATCTGTCCTTGTTTGTCATTGCCAATCATACGCATAAATTCCTGAAATACAAACCCACTTTTCAATGATTTGATAAATAAAATGATAAGTACATGTTCAATTACACTAATAATGGAAATGCAAATTAAAATATTTACAACTTCTATCAATTTGGTAAAATTTCTTAAAAATACAATGGCTAATACTAGCAAATGATATATCCCTATGCAAACTTTACAGCTTTTCTGGAAAACATTTTGAAACAACTGAAAGTTTTTAGTAGTTCATAACTTCTAACTTTAGTTATACTTTTATTCTAGTATGATAACTGGAGATAAACATAAATATTTATGTATAAGAATGTTCCCTATGTTCATTGAAGTGTTAAATGACTAAAAAATGGGAAATGATTGCCCAGAAATATATAACTTTACAATAGAATGTTCCTCAGCAATTAGAAATAATATTAGCAGTAAATATTTGATAATAAAGTAAAACATAAATAATGTAATACTTAATGAAACAGCAGGATAGCAAAATACATGCCATGACATTAATTTTATAAAACCATATATGTTTCTTCACAAAATTTCATTTTTATATATAAAATAAAAAGAAGTCTGGGAGAAAATATTAGAGTGGCTGTCTCTGAGTAATTGCATTAGAGATGATTTTTAGTTTTTCATACTTTCCTATATTGAAAAAATCTACAATGAACAGTAAAAAATTACCTTATTTTAACTTATGCAATTACTCCTAGAATGAATGAGCTTGAACTTTCTTAATATTTCAAAAAAACTGCTGAACTAGAGCCAGTCCAGGGAATTTACTTAAAATAATAAGAGCTGCTATGGTTTAGATGTAGTTTTCCTCCAAAAGTTTGTGTGCTGGAAGTTTAGTCTACAGTGTAGCAGTGTTGAAGTAATAGACTCTTTAAACAGGTGAGGCCAGTGGAGGGTAATTAAGTCACTGAGGGCCCAGGCTTTGAAATTGGATTAATCTTCAAAAGGCATTAATGCTGGTTTCACAAAGTTTGTTAGTTCTTTTGAGAGCAAGTTGTTTTATAGAAAGAATAAGATTGGCCCCACCTGGCTCTCCTGCTTCAAGTCTTGTTATGTGATCCTTTCTGTGTGTAGCTAGTTCCCTTTCTGATTATCTGCCATGTTGTGATGCAGCCAAGGAATCCCACAATGGAGACCAAATGGATAGGATGACTTAATACTGGACATTCAGCTTCTAAAAGTATGAGCTAAATAAAATAAACCTCTTTTCTTTATAAAGCACTCAGCATTGGCTATTTTTTTACAGGCAGAGAAAATGTATTAATTCAAGAGAATATACTCAGCAGTACTCTGACGCCCCCTCTTTTTAAATACTTTAAGTTAATTCAATAGTAAGTTTAGGGTTACTTTGTTAGATATTGCTTTCAAAAAAGCAGTAAGAAGTTCTAAAATGAGACTAGGGTTTATTATTATTCTTTGAATAAAACCTTTCTTGTAGTTAAAAAAAAATGAAGGTACATAAAAAGCACTGACCACTGGTGGACTTTTACTCTTCTCAATATATGTGAAAAGTTCATACAGAACCACTCCAAAGCTCCAAACATCTGAGGCCACAGAAAACTTGCTCTCTGTCAGTGATTCTGGAGCATACCTATGACACACAAAAAACATTTAAAAGACAATTACTTGATGTGCCAACTCTTGACTGACCTGCAAATCATTTTTAAAAGTGAAACTCAGTGTACAGAAAAGCCTTGCCATGGCAGGGCTGAGGCTGCTATCAGAAGGACCTCCTTGCAATTCCCTAAATATTAAGAGCGGCTCAGTATGCCTAAATTGTACAAACAGTGTGGTTTATGCTCACATCTGCTTACATTTTGGAAGTCTAAAATTTTGGTGCATGCTCAGCAGAAAGGTCTCAGTTGTGCAGGCTGCCTCTGTCCTCAAACTCATGATCCTCCCAGCTCAGCCTCCCAAGTTGCTGGGATTACAGGTGTGTACCACCACACTCAGCATGTTCCATTTAACTTTACTGGGAAAGGATCCTTGGAAGATTGTGCTTAGTTTCCTTCAAGCTTTGTCTTATTTACCTTTTCCTTTTGATGACCTTGGTTTATTATTCTTCCTCGTGATGAATCATAGCTGTGAATATGACTATAATATGGTGAGTACTATGAATGTTCCTTGCAAAACATAGAACCTGGCAGTGGTCTTGAGAAACTGACAAAGATAACTAAAATCCAAAGAAATTTATTTTTGTCATTTTAAGCAGCACCAGAGTTAACTGAAAAGTACCTGCTAAGAACTGAAAAGCAAGCTGCTCTTTGTAAGTTAAGCTTTAAATGACTCCAGATAAATATCCTGGAGAAAAATGGCTTGTAGGATGAAGCAAGACTTGAAAATATTAACAATCTGTTCATCAGAAGGGGGATAATTATGAGAGAGAGCACAGAAAATAGAAACTCACAGAGGGAAATGGTGTCATTGTTCACTTAAGCATTAATAATACCCAAAGAAGAGTTTTGGCTAATAGACTGTGAATATTGTGGTTCTATTGCTAAGTTTATCTTTATTTTAGAGAAGGCAAGCGATAGCTATTTTATGATGAGACTATTTTATTGATGAGACTAAAAATATGAACTATGTAAATTTAATCTCTCCTTTAAAATCCAATTTAGTTTCCTCACTTCTACAAATGCTTTCCTGACTACTCAAGTCCTAAATGACCTCATTGTTACTGAATTTCTATAATACTTATGGTTCAAACTACACAATTAAACATGTAATGCTATATTATATTTAGTTTTAAAATTTTACATAGTTATGTTATTTTAAAACATGTTAGTTTTATATCAAAAGTACAATATAATGTCTTTGAAAACAGTGCTATTCCCCTACATCTGGCAAAATATTTTTTTCCACTGTCTTAAGACAAGGTCAATGTAGCCTAGATTGGCCTCAAACTCGTGATCCTACTGCCTTTGCCTCCTGAGTGCTGGGAGTACAGGTGTGTACTGCCAAACCCAGCATTTCTTCTCAATTTCATAAAAGCACTCTTTGTAATTAATTTCTCCCTTAACTCCATAGCTGGTTTCACTATCTCTCCCATTGCTTCTACAAAAATAAATATAAATCAGAAAAAAAAAATTCTCCTGTTGACAATAAAACACTCTTTTCCTGGAGCATTTCGAAAACTTGTAAATTCTTTGTGTCTTTGAAATGTATGTAAATATTTTTAAAGATTTTCCTTAAAAGCCTAACACTAGCTTTATGACCCAGAAATGTCTTCTTTAAGAACCTGGGAACCATTTTTTTGGAATATAATTATCAAAGGAGCTAGTGTCCCTTTACCTCCTGCTTTCTGTGAGAGAGTAGAAACCTAACTTTGGCAAGAGCCTCCTTCTAAGGTGTGACAAAGATATGAAAAGTGTATTTTTCTTTTGTACAAAGGCAATTGGCAAATATAGATGGTCTCTCCAGTTACCAAGTGAATTTCCGCTGACCTATGTGTGACAAATAGTGCTGTCAAGTCCTCTCACTTGAGGACTAGTTAATGTTTATCTTGAGAACTATGTAATGGGTTGTATATTCTTGGATATATAAAAGGTTAAGATTTCTTTTTCATCTTGGCATCTTGTAGGGGATTGCTTATAATGTACATCTCATCCAGGTTTAATGCTTATTCAATAACGAAATTGTTCTTTTTCATCTTTTATCTCTGTGGAGAAGTTTTTCGAGTTGATAGGAAATTTTGCTGTTAATCTTATTTCCCCAATACTTCCTATTTTTTCTCTGTTCTAAACTTGAAGTTTCCCAAGGTTCCATCATTGGATCTCTTCCTCTCTCTGTTAAAAACTTTTCCTTGGATAGTATCATCCATCTATATACTAAAGTCTCCTAAATTTATAACCGTGTTTGATTTTTCCTTAGTGCTCTAGACTATCCAACCTTTCCATATCAAAGATCTAAAGGCAAAAAGAACTCCATCTCTACCTTTCCAACCCCTGCTGGTTATTTTATCTTATGTAATGAATGACATTTTTTTAACTGCCCAAGCTGGAAATCTTCTTTTATAATTAATAAATGTTGATAGGGTAGAGAGTAATAAGTCTTTTGCTCTATCCATTATGCAACTGTTAAATCGCAGTTGCTTACACATTCATCAACCTACATATTTTACAGAACCATTCAAACTAAAGAGAAGAGAAAAAAGTAAGAATTTTAATGTATAATAAAAATCATATGTAATCATGAGTTATATTCTCATTGATTTTTTCCTTATCCTGTTTTCTTTCCATGTATTCATATAGTTGCATCATATATTTTGAGATTTTCCTCTTCCTTTACCCCTTCCCCAACCTCCACTCCTACCCACTAATTCCCTCCCCTCTTCTTTCTACTCTGCTTATATTTTCCCTGCTTAGATAAGTATGATTATTCATTTTTATACATCTACATATGTAGAGTTTTTTTCCTTCCTTTAAGTTAGAATCAGCTCCCACACATGAGAACATATGGCATTTTTTTTTTTTGGGACTCGGTTTGTTCACTTAAGGTGATACTCTCCAGTTTCATCCATTTTGCTGCAAATGACATGATTTCATCCTCCTTTATTGCTGATTAATATTCCACTGTGTATATATACCACAATTTTTCAATCCATTCTTCTGTTGATGGACATCTTGGTTGATTCTATACCCTTGCAATTGTGAAAAGTCAAGATGGAAACCTTAAGAATTGTTTTTGATTCCTCTTTTATTTCAATGTCTAGTGACCCATCAAGTCCTTTTAGAATATAATTTACCAATATCTCAGTCTACTAACCCACTATCCATTGGTATTGTCTTAAGACTATATATTCAGATCCCTATGACAAAGGTCTTCAAATTGAGTGTGGAATAACCCCAGGGATGCACTAAGATTATCTAAAGAGTACTCCATAGAAAGAACAGAATTAAGATTATCCACAAATCCCAAACTCTGCATCAGCAATTTTTAAAAATATTTAGGTAGAAGCATTTTAACTCCAGTTCTTTTTAGTATCAGTCCCTAGGACATAATGGAACATGTTGGTAGTATAAAACAAAAACATACTTTGAACAATTAAAACACTAGAGATGACAGGGATTCTTTTAAGTGAAATTGAGTTTCTTTTTTTTAAAGATATGATGGCTATATCCTATGGATAAAAATTACATGCGGTTTCTTTCAGACTTCAGAATTCATGTTTGCTACGGTTTGAATATGCCCTCTCCAAAATTCAGGTGTTGAAACTTAATTGCCAAAGCGATTGAAATTTGAGGGAGGCTTTAAGAGATGACTAGACCATGAGGGATCCTCTCTCATGAATAGGATTAAGGTCCTTATAAAAGAGGCTTCCGAGCTAGGGCACATGCCTATAATCCCAACAACTTGGGAGGCTGAGGCAGGCAAATTTTGAGAGCGAGGCCAAAGGCAGCATGCACAACTTAAGAAGAGCCTATTTCAAAATAAAAAATTAAAAAGGGTCTAAGGGTGCAGCTCAAGGGTAGAGCACTTGCCTAACATGCACAAGGCCCTGGGTTCCATCTCCAGTACTGCAAAAGAAAAAAAAAATGGAAAGAAAAGAATTAAGAAAAGGCTTCATGGATCTTTCTTGACTTTCTACTTTCTTTCATATGAAGACAAAAGGTTCCTTCCCTCCAGAAGATACAGTAGCAAGGTACCATCTTAGAAGCAGAGAGCAACCCTCACCAGAAAAATGAACCTGTCAGTACCTTGATCACAAATTCTTAGACCTCTAGAACTGTGAGACATAAATTTCTGTTTTTTATAAATTACACAGTCTGTGGTATTTTGTCAGGGCCACATAAATGGACTAAGTGTTCGTCATTCAATAAATTAGCTAAAAACTTTTTTTAGCAACCCATGTACTGACATAAAATTTAGTAAACCTCATTATATAAAACATTTAATATTTTCAACTTACTATAAAAATAAGTCTATAGCCATACCACCCTGGCATCCAATCTTGGAAGCTAAGCAGTGTTGGGCCTGGTTAGTACATGGGTGGGAGACTGCTTGGGAATACCAGGTGCTGTAGGCTAAGGAGAAGGACCTGGCAACCCAATCCTGAAACAATCAGCCATTGAAAACTCTATGAATAGCAGAAAAGCAATGATAATAGTGTTGGGCATGGCACAGTGTCAGGTAATGTTTCTTTCTCTTGTACACAGGGTTGCTAGGAGTTGGATCCAACTCAACAACACCTGACATCATAAAAATAAAACTATATGCCAACTGCCTGATTGGTTTTTAGCATTAAATATCTTTTGTTTTCATTAAATACACAAGAAAAAAATTTGATCATGATGAAAAGGAGGTTATTTTGATTTTTATAAAAGCTTCTTATTTAGTTATTCCCCAAAGTCAAACATCAGAATTCACTACATACCTCTCTTCCCAAAACAGTTAATGAAGCAATGCCATGACATTTACCAAACACCTGGCTTCTTAAGTTATCCTCTTAGCTACATTTTACTCTGGATTATTTATTGCCAATTAAGTAATGATAAATGATTTATCTTATTTTCATAACTTAATATGAAGTTAATTATACTAGACATATTATCGTAGGCTTATCTTGGCTGTCCTGGTGATTTATCTTTCCAGATATTCAAAGAAACAGGTTCCAAAGGTCATATTATTTGGTAGCTTTCTTTACAAACAGGAATACAAAATCAGATGCAAGAGTGAGCATTTAAAATCAAGCCATCTTGGAAGGGAGGGGCTCTGTCAGAGATGCTTCATTGTTTTCATAATACACCTGCCTCTGTGCAGCATGTGTTGTGCTATTTATTTCTGTGTTTTTTTTTGTACTAGGATTGAGGAGGGCTTCATGCATGCTAATATCAGTTTTTAAAATAACATTTTATAACATTAAGGTATTTACTTGGATTGGAAAAAATGAAGTCAGACTTTTCCTGGCAGAAATTAAGTATGATTTGTTTAAGAGGCCTGGCATTGCCAAATGGGTTGTGGGAAGGTCATTCTTCATAAAACCAATTCACTCTTTGAGGCTGCTCAAATGTTTGACACATTAAGTTACATACGTAACAAACGATGTTATTAAAATTACTGTACTGAAATTAACATGCTATTTTTCTGAATTCTTCTGTTCAAATAAAGTATTAATTAGGGCAGTTTGAAAAATGGTTTTTTCTTCCCAGAAATTGTGAAAATGAATGACTCTAATGACTACTTAGCAAACTCATTTTTGAAAGTCAAGTGGATTTTATTTTTTGCTTTCAATAAAATTTAAAAAGAATGGATCTAACTGCCAGCTTCCCTGCCAGGCAGGGTGGCTCCAGTCTGTAATCACAGTGACTTGGGAAGCTGAAGAAGGAGGATCACAGGTTCAAGGACAGAGGCAGTTTGCATAATTTAGTGATACTCTGTCTCAAAGTAAAAAATACAAAATAAAAAATGGGGTAGGGCTGCAGCCTAGGGGTAGTGTACACTTGCAAAGTATGCTCAAAGCTCTAGGTTCAATCCCCAAGTACCACACACACACACACAGAAAAAAACCCTGCCAGCTAATACAATTTTTAACTTTATATCATTATATATATATTTTACCTCTATATCTCAGAAGGAGTCACTGTAATGAATATTGCTATAACAAAACTCCTTCCATTCCTGTCTACTCATTTACACAAGTAAATTTCCTCAGTGTTTATGTCTGTAAAAATGCAGAATAAACACAGAATTTATGCTGACCCTTGTCTTACTATAGAAATAAAATGTGTATCCAATCATTTCATTAAGGAATGCCCACAATAACAATTGCAAGCAATTACCCAAATCTGTAATTTATTTACACTGCTCTGGAAATTTTTATCTGTATAATAACTTGAACAAAAACTCAACCTAGGGCTGGGATGTATCTTAGTAGTAGAGTGTTTGCCTAGTATGTACAAGGCCCTGCATTCAATTTCCAACACTGTGGAGGGGACCCTCAATTCAGAAGAAAAATGTAAATACTTCTGAGTTTTCTGGTCATAGGGAATTTTAACATTATTTTCAATTTATATAAATATTTTGGTTACAGAGAAAACAAATGATCAAAAAGTTTCCAAGTACAAAATAATACTTTTTGCAAAATTTTGGGTAAGAAGTAGACATATAAGTTTAAGGAACAAAATAAATATATAATATTAATATAATATAAATATAAATATTAAATTTCTATCAAATAAAGTCTGGTTAAGTGCCATGGTACGTGCCTGTAATCCCAGTGACTCAGACACTAAGGCAAGAGGATTGCAAGTTTAAGGCCACAGTCAGCCTATGCAACTCAGCAAGATCCTGTCTCAAAATAAAACAGAAAAAAGATAGGGGGTTAGGAGTGCAGCTCAGTAGTAGAGTACTTGCCTAGCATGGGCAAGGCCCTGAGTTCAACCTCCTAGTACCACAAAATGAATGAATGAATGAATGAATGAATAAATAAGATGAAGTCTGCTTTTGTACCTTTTTAAGTGTATGACAGTTGACATCAAATTTGGATATATTTAAAATACTGATAGAATGCTGGACATGGTGGTGCACACATGTAATCCCTACCCTCGGGAGGCTAAAGCAGGAGGATCAAGTTGGAGGCCTGTCTGGTCTACGTAGTAAGTTCCAGCCCAGCCTACACAATGAGACACTGTCTCAAAAAAACAAAAAGAAAGAAGGAAAGAAGAAAGACAGGAAGGAAGGAAGGAAGGGCTGATATAGTTGTTACTTAAATGTCAATATTTACAATACTCTAGAAAATACATTATTCATAATTACTTAGGCTTAACCAAGAAAAATTTAGCTCTCAATTTAAAAATCTAGAGAAGATTTAGTCTTTCAAAATTCTTTCAGTGGCTATATACAAAAAAGGTTTGAAAACCAATAACCTAGATTCCTGCAAAATGTGCCTAATTTAGCCACCTCTCTCTGTCAGCTACTTCTTAATCCAATGTTCACTGTATATCAGTATTTTGGTCTCAGCCTGCCCTAATACACTCTTAATAATTATTGAAGTTCCCCCAAAACTTCCCTCCCTCTCTTCTATCTGGTAAACTCTTTTTAATCCATATTTGAAATATTACCTTTTAGCTACTGTTTCTCTGATTGATGTAAAACCCTCAGCAGAATTATTTGCACTGTTTTCCTAGTATTGTTACTACTGCACTTCAATATTGCTTTGCAATGATCTGATTATATGTCTGATTTTTCCTAAATAATGAGCTCTTAAAAGGAAGAGATTATTGGTACTAGACCTATCAGTTCAATGTGCCTGCCAAACCAATCTTTTTATTTTAGCCTTCCTGCTAAGGGGCAGTCTTTCTTTTCTGATGAGCATTCTATGTTCTTATTCCAAGCTTGTTGCATCGTGTTTGAAGCACAGGATGTGCTCTGTAAATGTTTATTACACTCTATTCATTAAATCACTGGATCTTCATATAACTAATATTTATCAATTGACAGTTAATTCTACTCAACTTCTTTAATTTCTCACTCTGGCGAAAAAAATAAAATTCATGTATCACTGGGCACATGACCAAAAGATGATCATAGGTAGGTGAGTCTTATCTTCTAGTTTCACTCATACACCAAAAATAACTAGATGAAGGTAATGATTATTATGAAGACATTTGTTAAAGATTGTTAATCTTAGGAAAAATTTAAACCTATACAAATTAGAAAATAATGAACAACCGTGTATCTGTCACTCAGAAAAACACTGCTTCTCTTGTTTCATATATTACTTCCTTCTCCCTGCCTCCACTGGATTTTGTGTGTGTGTGTGTGTGTGTGTGTGTGTGTGTGTGTGTGGTACTGGGGGTTGAGCCAGGGCCTTACACTTGCATGCTCTGCAAGTGCTGGACCACTTGCTCTCTGCAAGAGCTGCACCCCCAGCCCATTTTTTTTTTTTAACTTTTGGAGACAGGGTCTTGCTAAATTATGCAGATTGCCTCTGGTCTTGAACTTGTGATCCTTTTGCCTCCACCTCCCAAGCAACTGGGATTACAGGCGTGTGCCACCGCGCCCGGCACCCTCTACTGGATTTTTATGGAGTGAACTACAAGCATGCTAGTGTTTCAACTGTCTGCAGCCACAGCACCCTGGCTTCTGATCCCACCTGATCTTGGAAGCAAAGCAGGGTGGGCCTGGTTAGTCCTTGGATAAGAGACCACCTGGGAATACCAGGCGCTGTAGACTTGGGAGAAGGACCCAGTAGCCCACTCAAAATAATCAGCAGTTGAAAAATCCTATGAATTGCAGAGAAACAGTGACAACAGTGTCAGGCATGGCAGTATGTCAGGGAGTGTTCTGTCTGTTATACATAGGGTCACTTTGGGTTGGATGTGACTCGAAGGCACCTAACAACAAGTGTTTCAACCTTGTTGATCTCAGCCTGCCCTAATACACTCTTAATAATTACAATAATAATACAAGTGTTTCAACCATATTTGTTTCAGAATACATCTCCACATCTCTAAAAATAGGAATTCTTCTTTAAAACACATTCATAGTACCAGTATAAGTTGCTTGTCTGTGGTAATAATTTGTTCTAAATCATTGGTGCTTAATTTTCTAATTTGTTTCCAGACTAACAATTGGCAATGGCTGGGATTAGTTGTAAAATTAATAGATACAAAATAAAATGAACATAACTAGCACACATGAATGATTCATTAATTTGGTAGTAGCAAACTGATCTATTTATTTCAAATGATTCTGGTGAATTCTAGAAAATATTTATAAATTGATAATATTTATAACTGAAGTTTGAAGTTTGTGCTCTAAAATTTCATTATACTGAAAAGTAATGTACTCACCAGAATATAGGACTTTCACCAGGTTCTTTTACTTTGTAGTATTCTTTGTCTTGTGGCAAGACTTTAGTTAATCCAAAATCTCCAATTTTAACTCTGTTCTCATTCTCCACCAATATATTTCTTGTTGCCAGATCCCTGTGGATATACCTTTTTGTACCAAGATACTCCATACCCTATAAATAAAATAAAATTTTCTTTCATCTAGTTGTATAAAATATAATTTAAGTTATCGAATTTAAATTTAAATTTATTCCTATAAATTCCCTGTATTAGCTGAGGAACAGTCTATAAGATTTCTAAATTACTTCAACATGCTCACTTCATCTACAACATATAAACAGGGTATTAGGTACCTTGCATATCTGAGATGTGTACTGCAGAAGTTTTTTGTGATCTATCCGTTCTTTATGTTTTTGGAGATAGTCTCGTAAACTTCCATATGGCAAATATTCCATAATTAATCTTAGATTACGCCGACCTTTTAATATATAAAGGGAACATAATATTTTACTTTGCTACTCTTTTACTAATGAAATACTAGGAGAAAAAAACACATATAAGTGATTTAAATATATATAAAATATGGGACTAAAAGATACAACTTTATTATAAATTAAAGGTGATACAATAAAGAACAGGGCCTGAGGTTTAGCTCAGTTGGTAGAGTGCTGCTCTGTGCTCTCTGAGGCCCTAGGTTCAATTCCCAGCACCATAAAAATGGGAGAAGGACCTGGCAGCCCACTCCCAAAACAATCCGCCATTGAAAAGTATATCAGAGAAGCACTGACATAGTACCAGGCATGGAGATGTTTTAAAAAGAAGCTTTAAAAATATTTAGGAGTTGTGGTGCCTGCCTGTAATCCCAGTTATTTGGGAGGCTGAGGCAGGAGGTCACAGGTTTGAGGCCAGAGGCTGCCTGTGCAACTTAGTGAGACCCTGTCTCAAAATAAAAAATAAAATAAAGGCCCTGGAGGTGTGGTTCAGTGGTACAGCACTTGCCTAGCATGTATGAGGCCCTGGATTAAAAAAATGTTAGTCTTTAGGCAAACCAGAATAAGTTGATAAAGAAAACTTCCTTCCTCCTTAATATCAAACAAAAGTATATAAATTAAAATTAATAGTTTTAGTCAGAAATGTACAGAAATATAACTTTTGTTTTTCAAAAAATGATGCTCTTTTGTTAAGGAAATGGTGGTGAGAATGATTCAACTAGCCAAAGTAGTTACAGCCCATGATCACCACACATAGCTCTAGTCACAGCATGCATCTCTCTCTGGGCGCTGGCAGATCTTAAGACATACCTTGAGTTTAAGATAGGTTTCAATGGGCAACATACCAGCACTGTAGCACACTCCCTTGTACTTTACAATGTTGTCATGCTGCAGGGATTTCAGGATTTCAATTTCCCTTTCAAAGTCTCTAAGGTGCTCTTCAGTACTATGCTGGAGTTTTTTTACAGCCACCACCTCTCCAGTGTTGTCCTGTAGAGGGTCATACCGGCACATCTCCACACTCCCAAAATTTCCCTAAACAACATGCTATATTAGGTTGGAAATTTCAAGTTTCCAAGACAAAGTACTAATAAATTTTAATTATTCAGGAAATCCCAATAGCTACAATTAGTAAATATATCTCTACACTTTTATTAGGCAACTTTCAGCAAGAAAAGGAAATGCATCTCAACAAATGGATAGTAAACCTACAAATTTAACTTCTTTAAAGGGAATTAAATGCTGAAATATAAACTTCAAAAATACATTTAAATAAGTAATTAGCATTAACTATTAATATAAGCCAAAAGACACACTAGAAGATTCCAAATTTCTATCACTAACTTCTAGTAAGATCTTCACAATAATGCATTAATATCAACAGCAATGATCTGGACAGAATAAAGTTGTTATGGACTAAAAATCTGTGCCTCCCCCAAAATTTATATGATGAAACCTTAATCCCCGATTTGATAAGAGATAGGGCCTTATTAAGAGGTGATAAAGCTTAAATGAAGGTGTAATGGTGAGGCCTTAATGCAATTTGACTGGTGTCTTTATGCAAACAGGAAAAAACACCTAAGCTTTCTCTCCCAAGTGGGTATATACCAAGAAGGTGTCCATCTGCAAGCCAGGAAAAGAGCCTACACTAGAAACCAAACCCTGTTACAACCCTGATCTCAGACTTTCCAGCCTCTAGAACTATGAGAAATAAATGTCTGTTGTTGAAGTCAGCCAGTCTACAGTATTTTGGTATGGTAGCCCAAGCAGACTAATACAGAGTCAACTTTGTTTATTTAAGAAAGGAAGACTTTTTAGCCTATGGGGACATTCCTACATTTTATTTAAAAAGATCAGTCTTTAAAGAAATCCACTCCCTCTTTAGTTGACATATTATCTACACAGAATTGGTAAAGTGATATATAACATTTAAAGTACTGCTTTTGGTATTAATCATATTAGTATATTTTGACTATTATTGCTTTTGTGAAGAATGTAGTTCTTGAGCTACAAGATTCTAAGTGACTATATTTTCAGTTACATACTTGAAGTCTCTTTTTAAAAAGTCTAGATCTTATATAGGCTCAAAGTTAAATCTCTCATTACATAGCTAGGAAGGGGTCAAGCTAGATAAGACCTGGAACTCTTGAATCAGATAGACTTGAGTCAGAATATCGATCTACTACTTATTCTCCTTGTGACCTTGGACAATTCACTTCCCTCTCGGAACATCAGTTTTTTTTCCTCCTTAAAATGGAGGATAATAAAATGTCTATCTCCTATTCCTATTGTCAGAAATTATTCCCAAACATATGTTAAAAAACAAAAGTAGAAAATAAAAGTTTTATATCCTTTCTCCCTACTTAAAAAATGTGTCAATAAAATTTTCCAGTACCATTATATATTCCTTGAAAAATATGATTGTCAATTGTTGTATATTGTCCCATGAATATATTAATTATTTATGTGAGAAACCTAATTTATCCTAAGAAAATACTTTAAAATACATTCATGTCATTGAAATGATATTCTTATTCATAAATATCTGTTTATATCTCTATTAAAAGTCTGCAGCCATAGCCCTGTGGCATCCGATTCCGTCAGATCTTGGAAGCTAAGCAGGGTCGGGTCTGGTTAGTACTTGGATGGGAGACCGCCTGGGAACACCAAGTGCTGTAGGCTTGGGAGAAGGACCTCGCAACCCACTCCCAATCCATCTGCCATTGAAAACCCTATGAACAGCAGAGAAGCACTGACAATAGTGTTTTACCTGTTGTACGCAGGGTCGCTATGAGTCGGATACCGACTTGATGGCACCTAACAACAACAACATCTCTATTAAAGATATTTAAGTATTAGCTGTTCAAAAGATATGGGCATTCGAAAGGCCCTTGATATCTGCTGCATCAGAAACTCTCTGGAAAGGGTTACCAATTTATGTTCTAATAAACAGTGGGAGCCTGCAGCCGTAGCCCTGTGGCATCTGATCCCGTCAGAAATTATAGCAGAAATTATAGCAGAAAATGTCCCAAATCTGGAGAAAGAAATGGAAATCCAACCACAAGAGGCATTTAGAACACCAAATAGACATGAACAGAAAAGAAACTCCTCACAACACATAATAATTAAAATGACAAGATTACAGAACAAAGAAACAATATTAAAAGCTGCAAGAGAAAGGCACTAAATCACTTACACAGGAAAACCCATCAGAATTACATAGACCTATCAGCACAAACCCTAAATTCTGGGAAAGGATGTAAAGATATACTTTAAGCCCTGAAAATAAATAATTTCCAACTGAGATTATTATATCCAACAAAGTAATCATTTAAAATTGGAGAAATAAAGATATTCCAAGATAGGCATACACTAATGCAGTACATACATGAACACTAACGCAGCACTGCATAAGATACTGAAAGGAAGGAAGAGGAAGAAGAAAATATCCATAACAAAAGTACAGGAAAGAATAAACTTCATGTTTGGAATAAACAAACTAAATAGAACTAGGAAAGAATCAGTCATGTCTAACTCAAAACCACCAAACTCTGAATATAACTAAGGGAGAAAGAAAAGAAGGAATAGTATATAAACTAGGAAACTACCCAACACAATTACAAGAATGAGCAAAACTCAGTAATAACCCTAAATATGTATTTATTTAATTTACCAATTAAAAGACAGATTAATAGACTGGATTAAAAAACAAGATCCAACAATTTGTTGTAAGAAATATATCTCACTGCCAAAGACACCTGCAGATTGAAAGTGAAAGAACAGAAATTGACATACCAAGTAAGTGGAAACCAACAAAAGGAGGAGTAGCTAACCTTATAATAGACAAAGTAGACTTCAAGTTAAAACTAGTCCAAAGAGACAAAGAAGGTCACTATATATGGAAAACCAGTAGAGAAGCAGTGACAATAATGCCATATATGGCACATTGTCAGGGAGAGTTTTGTCTGTTGCATATAGAGTATGTGTTGGGTCTGACTCAATGGCACCTAACCACAACAAAAATAACATATTAATAAAGGGAACAATCAATAAAGAAGTTATAATTCAATATGCACCTATACTTTTTGTTGTTGTTGTTGTTAGCTGTCGTGGAGTTAGATCCAATTCATAGCTACCCTCATAGCGTTTTCAGTGGCTGACTTTTTCGTTATTGCCATGTCCTTCTCCCATTTTTGTGGCACTGGGAATCGAATCCAGTGCCTCAGAGAGCATAGAGTGGCACTCTGCCAACTGGGCTAAACCCCAGCCCAATCCTGTACTTAAAAGATCCTAAATACTCCAGTAGAAAACTCTTAGAGCTGATAAACACTTTTTGCAAAGTAGCAGGATACAAAATTAACATACAAATATAAGTAGCTTTTCTTTATACTAATAATGACCAGACAGACAACAAAACCAGGAAAACAATCCCATTCACAATAGCTTCAAAACAAATAAAATACCTAGGAATAAACCTAACCATGAAGGTGAAAGACCTCTACAATGAAAAGTTTAAAACACTAAAGAAAGAAACTGAAGACGACACCAGAAGGTGAAAAGATCTCCCAGGCTCATGAATTGGAAGAATTAACATTATGAAAATGGCTACATTACTAAAAGCAATATACGGATTTAATGCAATTCCTGTCAAAATCCCAATGATATTCTTTTTTTTTTTTTTTTTTTTTTTTTGCGGTACTGGGGGTTGAACCCAGGGCCTCGTGCTTGCATGCCCTGCAAGTGCTGGACCACTGAGCTTCACCCCCAGCCCATTTTTTTACTTTTTGAGAGAGGGTCTTGCTAAATTACACAGACTGCCTCTGGTCTCGAACTTGCGATCCTCCTGCCTCCACCTCCCGAGTCACTGGGATCACAGGCATGCGCCACTGCGCCCAGCTCCAATGACATTTTTCATAGAAATAAAACAATCCTAAAGTTCATATAGAAGCACAAAAGGTCGAATTGGTAAAGCAATCCTGAGCCAAAAGAACAATGCAGGGGGCATCACAATTCCTGATTTCCAGTTATACTACCAAGCTATAGTAACAAAAACTACATGGTACCAGCACAAAACAGATAGGTAGACTAATGGAACAGAATAGAGGATCCAGAAATAAACCTATGCAGCTACAGCCACCTGATATTTGACAAAGGTGCCAAAAACATAAAGTGGAGAAAAGACACTCTCTACAACAAATGGTGCTGAGAAAACTGGATATCCTCATGCAGAAGACTGAAACTAGACCCCTTTCTCTCACTTTATACAAAAATAAGTTCAAAATGGATTAAAGACCTTAATGTAAAACCTGAGAATTTGAAACTGCTAGAGGAAAATAAAAGGAAAACACTTCAAGACACAGGCATAGGCAAGGATTTTCTTTAGGATCCCAAAAGCACAAGAAACAATATCAAGATTTGACAAATGGTATTGCATGAAAGTAAAAAGATTTTGCACAGCAGAGGGTACCTTTACCAGAATAAAGAGATAGCCTAAAGAATGGGAGAAAAACTTTGCCAGCTGTATACATTAGCAAGGGATTAATATCTAGAATATATAAATAGCTCAAAAAATTAAATACCATAAAAGCAAAGTATCCAATCAAAAAATGGGCAAAAGAACTGAACAGAGACTTCTCAAAACAAGAAATACAAATGGCTAATAAGTACATGAAAGAATGTTCAATAACCTTAGCCATCAGGGACAGGCAAATCAAAACTACAGTGAGATACCATCTCACCCCAGTCAGGATGGCTAGCATCAACAAAACAACAACAAATGCTGGCAAGAATGGGAGGAGAAAGGAATCCTTATACACTGCTGGTAGGAATGCAGGTTGGTGAAGCCCCTATGGAAATCAATAAGAAGATTCCTCAAAAAACTAAAAACAGAACTACCACATGACTGGGTTATACCACACTTGAGTTTATATCCAAAGGAATATAAGTCAATATACCAGAGATACCTGTTCATGTTTGTTACAGCATTATTCACAATATTCAAGATATGGAATCAACTTAGGTGTCCATCAACAGATGAATGGATAAAGAAATTGTGGTATATATACACTGTTCAGCCAGAAGGGAGACAAAATTATGGTATTTGGTGGAAAATGGGTGGAACTAGAGGTCACCATTTTATGCAAAATAAGCCAGACCCAGAAAGATGAACATCTCATGTTTTCTGTCATATGTGGATATTAGAGTTCAATATATATTCACTATTAAAACATATAGGTCATGAAAACAAAAGGGATCTATGTAGGGAAAGATAATGGACTAAAGAAAAGGGGGAGGGGGCAAGAAGAGAGGGTAATGTGAAAAGAAAATGGAAATATCACTTATGCTGCCCTTACAGCAAAATCAGGCTGTACATAGGATAGATAGATATACTCATAAAAATGACATGCAAGTAGAAGTGGGACCATTGGTGGGAAGGGAAGGGATTGGAGGAGGGGGGTCATGAGAAGGTAAGTGGGGAAGCGAACATGAGCAATGTACAATGAAATGCATGAAGGGAAATGTCATGACGACACTATTAAAATATACATAAATATTACCAATAAAATAAAAAATATATAACCAAAAGTTATGTAGGGGTGATGTTAATTGAATTATATGTAAAAAATCAACATGTAATTAAGAAATAATGAGATGTCTCAAAATCAATCAATAATTAAACAGATCACAAATATACAGAAGTGCAATGTTGACATTTGTTCTGATTTGCATCTTATGAAAATCTTAGAACCTGTGAAAGTGTGAAATTTAAACAGTGTATATACTTATCACACTGCTCTATACTTCTTAATTTGCTAACACTTCTTACAATTAAGTTGTAAGCTTTTCAGAGCGAATGCATTCCTTGGATTAATTCCATATCATAGTGACCAATGAAGTATCTGGCACCTAATAAGGACTGAAATATTTGTATAATATTACGACTACATGATTGCAAAAGAATAAACTAAAAAGTTTAGAATAATTCCAATCTTTTCAAGGTTGCCTGGTTTTTAAGAGTTTAAAAAGTCCTGACTTTAATAGCTAAGCATGTTTTTTCACTTTGGATTTTGAAATTTGAAACACTAGCTTTCTTTCTAGTAAATGGAAAAGTGGTCTTTTTTTTCCTTTCAGTTTTATTAAGCTATCACCAACAAAAGTCATATACACTTAAGGTATATAATATGATAACTGAATATATGTATACGCTGTGAAATGATTGCCATAATGAAGCTAATTAACACAAAAAAGTCTTAATCATAAAAATGTTCATACATTCATGATCATATTAAAAATTAAGCAAAGAATCAGGTTGGTGGCACATGACTGTAATTCCATCACTCAAGAGGCTGAGGCAGGAGGATTGTGAGCTTGAGGCAGCCTGGCCTACATATTGAGACTCTCAGTCAAAAATAAATTTTTAAAGATATAAATATAAGAAGAAAATTAAGCTGCATGTGGTTGCACATACCTGTAATTCCATCTGTTTGGAAGGCTAAGGCAGGAAGACCTCATTTCAAGACCAGCCTGGGTAACTTAGCAAGTGCCTGTTTCAAACTAAAATGAAAAGGAACTGGGGCTATAGTTCTGGTAGAGTGCTTGCTTGCCTAGCATGTGTGAGACCCTGAGTTTAATCTTCATGGAAGGAAGGAAGGAAGGCAGGCAGGCAGGCAGGCAGGCAGGCAGGCAGGCAGGCCGGCCGGCAGGCAGAAAGGAAGAAAAGGAAGGGATGGAGGGAGGGAGGGAGGGAGGAAGAAAGGAAGAAAAGAAGGAAGGGATGGAGGGAGGGAGGGAGGAAGGAAGGAAGGAAGAAAGAAAGCAAGAAAGAACAGGGAAAGAAGGAATGAAATAAAGGAATGAAAGAAAAATAAAATACTAATTAAAAATATCATTATTAACTGAAGATAATGAAATTTCACTAGATTTCTTTCTTTTACTTCGAGTAAGTGGGACTTTCTTTTCTAAAACTTACTATATAGACTATTGAAAAAACTCTCTAAGAAAGATAATTATACCTGTTAAAGGGTGGATCTAAGGACCGGGGGAATTAAATTATTTAAAATCACAGGTAAAATCATTTTTAAGGCTTTCTTTATTTTGTAACCAATGATTATGATCACTAATCCACTGACTAGTGCTTATGGTCATGAAAATATTTATGTACAACAACAAATTGAGATGTATTGAACAATAAACCATGAATAAGTCATATTACACTAATTTCTGCCTTTCCATAAATAGTTTAGTCTTTGCTATGTGAGCAAAATAAAATCTCTGAGTGGGAATAAAAATTATTTCTTTATGCCTTAATAGCACAACATATTATTGCCACAAAAAAGCAATAGATGATGATAGGAATACTGCGTTATCATCTTCTTAACGATGTTCAATGCACATTACCCATTAAAGGCCCTGAGATACAACATTTCTCTGATATGACTTAAACCTTTTTTTCTACAAACATCCCTTAAAATTTTTGTGGAAACTGGACTTTAAAGGATTGTTTGTTTGTTTGTTTTATGAGACAGGGTCTCATGATGTGGCCCAGGCTAGCCTAAACTCATGATCCTCCTGCTTCTGTCTCCGAAATGCTGGGATTACAGGCCTGTGCCACTGTGCCTGGCTGACTTTAGAGAATCTCTGAAATCTTTTTTGTTCTCAAATAAGTGTTGTATGACTATACTGTATTTGAAAGATTTATAACAATTTACCTTGCCAAGTTGCTGTAGAAATTTCAAGTGTCTCTCTTCAAACTGTGTAGGGTCCCTGTCTTCAAAAGCACCAGAAAACCCTAGGGCACCTATCCTCATGTTTGGCAACATGTCATTTTCAGTTAATAGTTCATAATCTAGAGAAATAAAGAATACCACTATCTTAAGTTGGCAAATGCATTCCTTGGATTAAACTGATATACATACAAGCTGATAAAATATTTAGAATGAATTGTTGTTGTTGTTGTTGTTAGGTGCCGTCGAGTCGGTATCCGACTCATAGTGACCCTCATAGGGTTTTCAATGGCTGAGTGCTTCGGGATTGCCTTGGGAGTGGATTGCCAGGTCCTTCTCCCATTTTTGCGGTGCTGGGAATTGAACTCAGGACCTCAGAGACTGCAGCGCAGCACTCTACCCACTGAGCCAAATCCCAGCCCTTAGAATGAATTAGACATACTAAATACAGGGAAACTCAAATGGTTCAGATTATGTTAATGGGAGCCATTAATTATTATCCATAATCTGACTGACATTCAACAAAGATTTTGCAAAAAAATAAATGATTACTTTTCAAAATAGATCATTTTAATATTCATGAAGTAAGGTTATATTATGGTTTTTGTGAGACTTGAGAGTAGTACTGAAGTACCAACGGGACAAAAATGTGCATACATTTAGTTCAACATTTTAAAGGAGATGAGAACAAACAAAAAAGAATCTATCCCATGTTTGGAAAAATCAATCAATTATAAAATATAGGCAAACTAGTTAAAAACCAAAGGAGTTGTTATTAAAAAGTTCATGCAGTCAAATAAACATGCTTCTCATTAACTGGCAAACTAAAATTAGATTGGAGTCTAATCCTCCTGGGGCTGGGGTTTATCTCAGTTGGTAGAGTGCCATGCTGCACTCTCTGAGGTCCTGGGTCCGATCCCCAGCACCACGAAAACAGAAGGACCTGGCAACCCACTCCCAAAACAATTCTGAAACAGCCACTGAAAACCCCAGGAGGGTCGCTATGAGTTGGACCTGACTCGATGACACCTAACAACAACAACTAATTCTCCCAGGCCATAGGCATGAAATAAATTTTGTGTGCACTTTCTTCCTTTCAAACAAATGAACAAATAAATAAAATTAGTTTTTTTGAAGGAGAAAAGGTCTTTTTGTAAAAATAAGAAAATAAGACTGTTCAATCAAAGAGATTAGAATATGTATAAAGCATGAGAAGCCATATGAATATAAGGCAATTAAGAGGGCCTTAAAGACATCAAAGAACTTCTTGGAAGGGATTATAAAATTAGTAAAGACACATTAAATAAAACAAGGGTAGAAAGCTAGTGATCAATAAGATCACTCCATCAACACATACCTGGAGTAAATAAACTGTTAAGATCTCGTATGATGGCTCTGAAAGAAGGCCTGAAATCTGGTTCATAGTCCATACAATTATTTATAAGGTTTGCTAATTCTGTCCACTTTGGTGCAGGAAGCTGGTGTCTATCTTCATAAAATTGCAGCTTCTATAATTAAAGAACCAAATGCTGAGAATAAATTGTATATTGTATCAACTTTCTTTTTAAAATTAGTTGGGCGAAAGAATATCAAATCATGTCAAAGAAATTTGAAAGATCACAGAGTAATTCTAGCTTCATAGTCTGTGTCAACTTACTCGTTGAGAATCTAGAGCACTCAAAGGCTTATCTCCTCCACTGCAGATTTCCCACAAAGTGGTACCAAAACTCCATTTGTCTGTTGCCAAATTTAGATTTTTAGGATTTTCAATGCATTCAGGTGGTACCCAGGGAATTCTCTCCTGAAGAACTTATAAATGACAGGAACAAAGTATAGTTAAATAATCTCCATAAAACCATTATTTATATGCAAATAGCTTTCAAAGGTACTTGAATATTCAAGTCTTTTGTTGTTGTTAGAGAAGTACTATTACTGCTCAGGTGTGCAAAAGCTAAAGAGCTAGAAAGGATTTTTGAGATCATCTAATTTAACACCTCAGCTTTAACAATAATAACATTGAGATCGACAAAGACTGAGTGATCTTCCCAAAATTACACGATTTGTTAGCAGCATGGACAGAATAACATATTCAGGACCAACTAAACTTTTTTCTAGTAAGCCATAGTTTCTCAACTGACTTAACCACTTTACCTCTTCCCATTCAGAGATATCTACAAGATTTATCCTAAAATTCCCTCTCAATTATTTAAAAAATGTCTTTAGAACATGTAAGTAGTAAAACTAATGTTACATTGTGGTTGTTGTTAGGTGCCATCAAGTCGGAGTCCAACCTATAGCGACCCTAGGTACAACAGGTGAAACTGTATTGTCAGTGCTTCTTAGTTATTCATAGGGTTTCAGTGCCTGATTGGTTTTTGGGAGTGGGTTGCCAGGTCCTTCTCCCAAGCCTACAGCACCTGGTGTTCCCAGGTAGTCTCCCATCCAAGTACTAACCAGGTCTGACCCTGCTTAGCTTTTGAGATCCGATGGGATCAGATGCCACAGTGGAGATGTTTTAATGATTTAATACCAGTGGCCATTATGACTTGTAGATAAACAAGGCCTAACCAGGATTTATTTTTAAAGCACATGAATTGTACTCAGATATTTTAGGTATGGAATTGATAGATTGGGTTTTGCTCAGATCACAGAATTTTCAAAGTCAAGTTTCTATATTCCATGACCCCACTACAAAGATGATATTCAAGGAAGAAGGAAGCAACATAACTTCACCTTCTGGGATTTTTGACACAGATGGATAAATAGATAAGAATGAATGATAATCTGCTATATTTTGGGTATATTTTGGTAGAGCAATGAAAATATTTTGCTGTATAACCAAGAGATTTCTCTTTTACCACATGAATACATTTTTGTCTGTCTTTACTTCCTATTCCAAAGAGTAAAATTTCCAAAGGGTAAAAATTTCCTCAAGTACAAGATCTAAGACCCTGTAAGATTTTCTGCCCCATATTACCGTCCTATTATTATTGCTTTCCACTGTTGGATAAGCCATCAAGTTTAAGTACAATTGGCTCAAATAAAATGCTACACATTAGTGCACAAAAACTGAAGAATTTAGATTCTAAATTTAGAATACTCAATTAGAGATATTAGCTAAAATAATGAAAACAAATTATAATATATTTGGACCCCAAACAATTTCTCAACTATTTGAAATTTTAACCTTTAACTTTTTTTTAAATAGAAGATTAATAGACACATAAGTTTTTAAAAAGTTTTAACACATCAGAATTAGTTGAATAATTAAATAAGATCTTGAGCTAGATTTTATATATCTTTAAAAGAATCAGTGACTATAGAAAAAAATGTAAAAATTTACTGTGGCTCAAATATCAGAAAATTTCACATTAAAATGAATGTTATCTTCCATACATATTTAGGGATGAATATTATTCTCAAAAATTATCTCACAGTCCATGGTGAGATGCTTATAGAAAAGAAAGAATGCACAAAGGCTAGAATGTAATTGTAACTTAAACTGCTGTGATCGCTAAAAGTTATTAAGAACATTAATTAACAACATCAAGAATCATTAAAATAGAGTTTAAGGAGTTAACAGCATGCTTTTTATGCTACTACCCAAATAAAACTTAACAAAGTTAAATGCAATTCCTATACAACTTACTGTCCTTTGGTAAAACTGTAATGCTAATGCCAGGATCACTAAGTTTGATGAAAGGAGGATTTCCTGTCTTTCTGTCTTCTTCTCTGATAAGTAGAATATTTTTGGTACATACATTCCCATGAATAAGGTTTTTTTCTTCCTATGAAAGTCAAATGCACATACATTCAAATACCAATCCACAAATATTTGCACATTTAATAAATTCACACCCCAAAGTAAATTTAAAGAAGATATGTAAGACAGCATAATAATAAATATTAATTTGGAGGCATGTTTGAGACAATAAAAGGAAATTTCCTGTTTTATACTTTAAATACACAATGATCAATACCTATGATGAAACAAGTAAGTTAAAAGTACCCAGAGATACCTCACTTTCTAAAGCTAAGATTCTAAATGGTATATATTTCTAGATGGAACCTGACATTTGTTGCTGTTGTTGTTGTTGTTAGGTGCCATCGAGTCAGTGTCTAACTGATAGCGTACAGGCGAAGCAGTATTGTTAATATATCTCTGCTATTGATAGGGATTTCAATGACTGTTTTCTGGGAGTGGGTTGCTGGGTCCTTCTCCCAAGTCTACAGCACCTGGTGTTCTCAGGTAATCTCCTATCCAAGTACTAACCAGGCCTGACCCTGCTTAGCTTCCAAAATCTGACAGGATTGGATGCTACAGTGGTATAGCTGCAGGCGAAACTGACATTAGGAAATACCGTTTTTGGTGAGCAGCAAGACAAGAACAGTGAGGGGTCTGATACCTGGGTGGTACTCTGGTTTTCTGCTTCTCTGTCAACACTGATTTCTCACTGAACATAATGTCTAATTGCCTACACATACCATAACAAGGTATTTTCTGCTGTCCTTAGCAACATGACATGTTTCTGCATAATTTTTGATTAAATTTTCTAAACCCAAGTCTTATAAACTACAGATTGCACATTAGTAGTTCTAGGAGACTGAGGGAATAACAAAACTGTTTCTTTCAAAATTGATTTTACATAAACAAACATATGCCTAAAATAATCCCTTTCATTTCCTGACACATTATTCTGAGTGACTCAGCCTCCATGCAGAGATTCATTTCATGTTGCCAGGTCAAGATAATTTCTACACTGCTTTGTAAGATGAAACAGTAAGTTCTGATAAAGAAAGAATATACTAATTACTTACTAGAAAATGCATGGCCCATGCCAACTGTTTAGCCACACCAAGTTTCCATAATATATTTATAGAATTTTTATTCTTTTTCAGATATATATCTAGTGATCCAAATTTTACAAACTCCTGAACCAGAATATCTGCATTAAAATATAGGTAATAATAAGGCTCAATTATACATACAATTAAAAATATATAATTCAAACTTTCATAAATACATTTATTTTATATGTGGATAATACAGATAAAGAAATTAAATTACTCAAGCAAAAATCACTAATTTAAAGAAAACTTAATGGATATACACTATTGTATTTTTTTTTCTGGTGATGGATTGAAACCCAGGGACTTGTGCATGTAAGGCAAGTGCTCTACTCCTTAGCTGTACCCACAGGCCCTTTAACAATTTTTTTTATTTTGAGACAGGGTCTTGCTAAGTTGTACAGGCTACTTCTGGCCTCAAACTTGTGATCCTCCTACCTCCACCTCCCAAGTGGCTGGGATTACAGGCTTATACTATAGCACCTGTACACCATCATAGTTTTAGTTTTTATCTTATTCACAATAGTAAGACATAGGTATCTAAACTATTATATGTATTATATACAGTTACACAAAATATAACATATAATGTACAACATAGTATATACCACACAATATTATGTGTATGTATGCATGTAGATAGATAGATAGATAGATAGATAGATAGATAGATAGATATAAATATAGATACACACACACTACAGCACCCCTGGGGAATATATCTAGCATCAGTTTACAATCATTGCAGTCAGTTCTATTAATAATTCAGTCTCTCATTTACATACTTTGTCTTCATAACCTTGAATAAGTTTGTACTGAAAAGGCCAGTTGTTCTAATGTTATACTGAACCACCCATAATCTGTATTGCTATAATGAATACAAAAGGTTATAAGACATTTGCTTACTGTAAGACTCTATTGTTTGGGAATTATAATGAGGCAATATTAACTGTCTTCTGAATTTTAACTGCAATCATTGGTTCCCTTTTTCACAAGATATAACTGAATAGTCTTACAATGCTTTCAAGTTCAACAATATTTAATTCCTATTAAATCATGGTTTATACTGATACTTAATTTTGATTCTGAAACAGAATTTTCTATGTAAACCAGGGCTTCAATCCTGTGAAACACTGGGTTCAGATCCAGATGTTGATTTACTATGTTATAATTTAAAGGGTTCAGGTTTGGTTCCAGTTCAGGTTTAAAATTTTAATCCTATGCGTAGACAGATAAATAAAAAATTTTCAGTTTTTTATTCAATTTTTAAATAGCTAAAAATAGTCAAAAAAAAAGTTAAAAGCTGAACCAAGTTTTTACTGGGTTCAGGTTCAGTTTGAAGGCCAGTTATCTACATACAGGATTTAAACCTATACACACATATAATTACTTATTTATACCACAAAAAATGGTGGAACCAGAAGGGGTTCGGTATTCAGGATCATGTTCAAATCCCTGCTAACTACAGAAAGGATTTAAACCTGAACCTGAACTGAATCTGAACCCTCTAAATTTTAACATATTGAACCCACACCAGAACCTGAATCCAAGTTTTCACAGGTTTGAAGTCCTGATATAAATAACAATACAGTTTCTGAGAGAGTCATGGCATTACCATAAGAAGGTCAGTATTTTTACTTACTTTCATCTCCACAGACACATACTCCATAATTTAAAACCAAATGCTTATGAGAAAGCTGGCTCATCATACTGGCTGCTTCAAAGAAAGACTAAGGAAAAGACAAATAAACCAATGCAGAAGAATTATTGTCTCACTGTTGTCTGTTAAGTATACACAGTTCAGAAAATGCTCTCTGCCATAAGAGAAACGCACTTTCTCCTACTCTCAGTTGTTGTTGTTGTTAGGTGCCGTCAAGTTGGTATCCGACTCATAGCGACCCTCATAGGGTTTTCAATGGCTGACTGTTTCAGGATTGCCTTGGGAGTGGATTGCCAGGTCCTTCTCCCATTTTTGTGGTGCTGGGAATTGAATTTGGGAACTCAGAGACTGCAGCGCAGCGCTCTACCAACTGAGCTAAATCCCAGCCATACTCTCAGTAGGACTAGAGATAAGGTGTTTTGGTCCCCTTATATGGACTTTCAACTGTTATCAATTTTGATGTTAGGGTACATTCTCAGGAAACCCCTAAGTAAGTCTGGAATATGGAGATAGCAATGCAAGAAAGCAATAGTGGTAGAGGGTACCATGAATGATGCAAGCCAAACAGGCTTAGACCCATAATACCCACAATAGCGAAGAGAATTACTAGAGATAAGTACCAGATATAGTGACATGGGACTGAGACAGATGGATGTAAATTTTAAATAATGATTCCTAAATAATTTAGAATGGTCTCTATAGCTGGGCACTGTGGGGCATGCCTGTAATTCCAGCAATTTAGGAGGCTGAGGCAAGAGGATTGTGAGTCAGAGACCAGAGACAGCCTATGCAATTTAGTGAGACCTTGTCTCAGAAGAAGAAAGCAGGGCATCTGGGAGTGCAGCTCAGTGGTACAGCATTTGCCTTACATGGACAAGGCCCTGAGTTCAGCCTCCCTGGTGCTTAATTAATTAAAAGAATGGTCTCTCTGCAGATAAAATATCATGATTCCTATATTTGGATACTAGCCAAATTTTAACATTACTTTAACTCAAGTAGTCCTTGACTAGAACTTCTGGTTATGGTTGTTCATTATCACCAACAGTGTGGTGTTCTGGATTAGAGATCTTTGGCTTGTATATTTCATATCACCTTCTACTAACATCCTTTATGACATTACAAGGATCATAAAAGTGTGTTTTGTCATGTTTGGTGATATTCAGCTATGCTCAGGGATCTGGTAATTCCTGCTGGGATTCTGCCAGTTATAATCTCTGGATGATGCCCACATGCACGCATATTTCATTTAGTGTTCCTTAGTACAATGCCTTTCAAACTATTTCTTTTTTTAAGTAGATGAAATGGTGGAGGAACCTCTATGGAACCCATAAAGATCTGATGAGACAAGTTTAAAAGCAGCTGCCTCAGTATATACAGAGATTTAATAATATGCACAACACAATTTTAAAAGTAATTTATAAATAAATTGTTATTTTTAGAACTATAATTTTCTATAATCCCATCAGAATGTAACCTCAGAAAGGTCTTAGATATACTTTTAAAAATTATAATTTTGAAAAGCTGCATGCATGACTATTATGTACATATGAAAGCACACCTTTATATAGTATAAACTACATGAACTACCCAAAGAGCATACACACCTCTGAATAGTTTCTATGTGCTTTATCCAGAACTTTCAAAAGAACTTCTGTTTCATGAAGTTGTCCATAGTCTCCTACTTCTCTTCTCACACCTTTAAAAATTTTTGTAAAAGTGCCTTGGCCAAGGCTTTCATTCTTGAAAGGAAGAAAAGGCACAAGGAAAGAATGAGTAATGGTGGAAAAAGATGTGAGAATTAGGAAATATGATCAATGACAAAGACTTATTAGAAAAAACCCATGAGTAAATATTTCCCTTACAAATTAAACCTGGATTTGAGGTTCCAAATTCTCTATTCTTCTTCCTTAAATAGTATTAAAGATAGAAAACAAGGATTAATGAATAAGTGTATTTTGGCTCTACTGGATACATTGGTTATAATGGTCAGTTTTTAAAGAGTCAGTGTTGATCTACATTTGTTCACAGATGAGTCTTTTTCTTTCTTTGCATTACCTATGCCTTTAATACAAAGGCAGGACCTTACCACTTACATAGCTGTTTGATCTTGTACAACCTATTTAACTTCTTTTTGCTGCAGATGTCTTAGTTTCTTCATTTTAGAAAGATAGTAACAATTTTCCCATAGAATTGTTTTGAAGAGTAAGTGAATAAATATGTGAAAGCATTAAATTACAGATTATGACTCATCTTCAATGCACATGAAGTGATAGCTACTATTACTAGTACCAATATTAGTATTTCTTGTATATCCTTATGGAATAATTGTTGAAAGCCTCCACTCTGAAGTAGGGCTACCTGCGTTCAAATCTAAGCTGTATCACTTATTATTTCTGTAACACTAGCCAAGTTATCTAGCCACTCCGTGTTTCCTGTTACTCACATGAGAATTCATGACTTCAGAACTCTGTATAATTCTAACTATTGTCTCCTTATGGAACTCCAAAATCAGTTGGTCCTTTTCATTCTACCTTCCATGTTCCTTAATTTCTCTTTCATAAATTTCATTTCTTCCTCCCTTTGTGCTAAATTCCGCATAATTTCTTCAGGCCTATCTTTCAGTTCACTAATTCTCTATTCAGTTATGAGTAATCTGCTTTCTAATCTATTTAATTTAAATGTCAATGAGTCTGTTTTTCATTTCTATGCCCCTCCCCAATTTTTGGTCTTTTAAAATAATCTTTTATTTTAAAATGTTATCATTTTCCCATATTTTCAACTCTCTTTCTTCCTTTAAACATATGTATATATTTTATAGTCTATGTGAAAATTAGGGAGAAGGACCTGGCAACCCACTCCCAAAAATCAATCTGCCATTGAAAATCCTATGAAGAGCAGAGAAGCACTGACGATATTGTTTCACCTGTAGTACACAGGGTCGCTACAAGTTGGATATCGACTCCAGGCACCTAACAACAACAACAATGTGAAAATTATATGAAGAGTTATTGGAAATATAATTGATGTTTATTTGGTCTGCTGAATCTTGCTTAATTTGGGATTATTTCCTTTTGTGTTTCTAAATTTTTAATTAAAAACTCATATTTGGAGTGGTTTTATCTGTGGGAATCCTGGATGGCCTAGGTTAAAACTATGTTTTTTCAAAAAGATTCTGCATGTGTTTCTTTCAAGAACCACAAGATATTAAAGAAGTACCACTTTTAGTCTATTGGCTTGTTGTTTCTCAGACCATGCAAGTAGTATAAAGAAACTTAAATTCTAAAGCTTATGATTACAAATTCCTAGAGGAAACTTTTTCCTCACTTAAGAGTCCACCTAAAACAGACAATGTGCCTTTTCTTTTTCTTTTGCTAGTGGGTGAATTTTTCACATTCCATATGTTGTTTTATTGAGGAAGTATATTCTTGAGAGCCCTGGCTTTATTCAAAAATAGTCTCACTTTTAATGCCTAGCCTTAGACTGGCTTAAGACCCAGACCCCTTTTTTTGTGCTGTTTTTAATTTTAACTACTGTGATAAGGAGACTAATCTCCATTCCTACACATACCACCTAACAATTAAACCATCAGCTCTTATGTACTATTTTGTTTTCAGTTTCTTAAAAATAATCTTGCTACTCTCTTATTTTCTTAAGAACTTGAGAATTAAAATACAGCTTTTTTTGTATAAGACTTTTAACTATTAAAATTTACAAATGAATATTTTAAACCTCTGAATACAATTATATTCTTAAAATAATTTCACTAATTTCTAACAAAAGATTGCTATCTTTTTCATGAGAAATAAAAATGTTCAAATTGCAAGTAAAATTCTACAACAAAATAGTTCCAAATGTCACATGAATGGAATGTTGGGTAATAAACCAAAAACACAGATGTTGTTTTAAAAGGACAAAAAAGACAATCAGAATCTAATGGCTTACAAATATCAAGTCTTCATTTCTGATTTTGTGAAATACCATTTGGTTCACATTATTATGCCTCTGTAATGTTGGTGAAGTTGGTATATCAGAAACACCATTGGTTCTGAAGACTAGAAGGTTTGATTTATCTGAAAAGAAAAATAATAAAATACATATATATGTATACATATGTGTGGATGTATCTATATACACCATCAAAACAAAATGAAAATATGTATTGGTCCACAAGGGAATAAAAGATGTGTCCTACATGCAAAAACTGCTTAACACATGTTTATTGTTTATCTTTTTCATAGAAAATTAGTTTAAGGATTTATTCACTGAACTTTGATATATTCTTACCAATTAGTTCACACATTCAAAATTACAATCACTTCCTCAACCAATTTAATTTTTCTGGGAATTTTAATAAGACTTACTATTTCAGGAGATTTTCAGTCTTATTGCATTTTAAAATCTTAAGGGAATAGAAAAATAAAAACAAACTAAATACAAAGCCAATTGAGAGAAGGAAATATAAAGATTAGAGCAGAAATAAAATGAAACAGAGAACAGGAAAACAACCAGCAAGAGTCAACAGAAATAAAAGTTGGTATTTTGAAAATATAAACAAAATTGACACACCTTAAGCTAGACTAAGAAAAAGAGAAAAGATTCAAATACTAAAGTCAGTGGAGACTCTACTACCAACTTTATAAAAATTAAATGAATTATAAGAAAATATGACAATTGTGCACCAAAAATTAGATAATCTTGATGAAATGGACACATTCCCAGGAAAATAGAAATTAATAAATCTGACTGACAAAAATTCAAAATATCAACAGATTTATAAAAAGTAAAAAGGTTTTTTTGTTGTTGTTGTTTTGTTTTGTTTTGTTTGTACTGGGAGTTGGACCCAGGGCCTCATGCTTGCATGTTTTGAAAGTGCTGGACAACTGAGCTGCACCCTCAGCCCATTTTTTTTCTTTTTTTTTTTTACTTTTTTGAGACAGGGTCTCGCTAAATTACACAGACAGCCTCTGGTCTCCAACTTGCAATCCTCCTGCCTCTGCCTTCCAAGTTGTGGGATTATAGGTGTATGCCACCATGCACAGCAATAAGTAAAAAAGTTTAATGAATAATCAAAATCCTTCCAATGAAGAAAAGTCTAGAACCATATGGCTTTGGTGGTGAATTCTAAATGAATTCATCTTTGGTGGTGAATTCATCCTTAAATTCCTACAAAAAACAGAAATGACAAACACATGAAATGATGTGCAACATCATTGGTCATTAAGGAAATGCAACTCTAAACCACAGAAAGACACATTTCATACTCATTAGGATGGTTGGAATAATTATTTTAAAAGGAAAACAGTAAGTTTTGCAGAATGTATGATATAGGAAGTCTTATATATTTCTGGTGGAGATTTAAAATAGTGCACCCAGTGAAGATAATAGTTTGGCAATTCCTCACAAATGTGAACAAATACTGGCCACATGACAAAGCAAATTCTAGCTTAGTTTATCTCCAAGAGTAATGAAAACATATGTTCACAATGAAACGTGTAAACAGATGCTTATAGCAACATTATTCTTGATAGTCAGAAGGTGGAAACAAGTGAAATGTCTATCAACAGATGAATGAATATAAAAATGTAGCCTGTATTTATAATGGAATATTGTTCATCCATAAAAAGGATCAAGGACTGGTACAAGCCACATCATGGGTAACCTTGAGAACTTTATGTTCAACGAAAGAAGTCAGACAAAAATGTCATATTTCTTTCAGATGTATGATTTCTTTCAGATGAATTATCCAGAATAGGCCAATCTATAGAGACAGGAAGTAGTTTAGTGTTTGCCAGTGGATGGGTATGGGAGACAGAGTGTCCTATGAGGTGATGAGAAAGTTCTGAAATTAGAGAAAGACGGTTTCAGAACATTGTGAATATACAAATGCCACTGAATTGTACATTTAAAAATGGCTGGTTGTATATACATGAATTGATTTGCAATAAAATAACTGTGGAAAGTCAAAAATACAGAAATCAGAATCTTAAAAATGTATGAACGAATTTACTTAAAACATGAGAATTCAGTAGTGAGACTGTCTAGTTCCATAAGTAGGTGAATGATTTATACTAAACACTTATCTTTAAAATACCCTTTTAGAAACATAGAAGTCACTTATAGACCAAACTATATAATCCTGTTTGATAATACTTGTAAAACACAATGAGATAAAATTAATTTGGTTTTGGAACTGCTTCTTTCATATTTCTTTTGAAATCATTGTACTGAAGATACTTTCCTCCATATACAGTCCATGATTATATTTTTAAAATAACTAGAAAGTTATTTTACCTTTTGGCCTTGGGGGACAGCATTTAGTAAACTGGAAAATTATACTGTCTGAGCGAACAGTTTCCATCTGGTAGCAATTCAAAAGATCTTTAAGGTTACTGAAGTTCTTCTTAGTCCCACTGAGGTTGTATTCTCTATTCTCATTTTTTGTAATCAAACAGTGTTTATATTCAATGACATTTTCTCGCTATATAAATTTAATTATAAAGAGAGGGAGGGAAAATCATAATGGATATCATAGTGATTATTCTGCCAAAAGGGATATCACAAAAACAATCAATAGAACATTTAGATATTTGAACTGTGGATCAAGGCAGTGCTAGCACAGTGATAGAGGCTCTTGGTTCCTTAAATAGGCATCAATTATAATTTTACAGCCTACAGAAATGGCTCAAGAATTGATTTTATTAAAAAGCAAATAAGACAATAATAATAATAATAAAAATAACAATAATAACAATAATGCCATCCTTAATAGTTTTCCATCATTTATAAGATAAAGTCTAGAGCTAGTGCAGCGTATTGGGCCTTCATGAGCTTATTTCTCCCTCCTTCTTTAACTTTGGTTCCTGCTCCTTCCAACATACAATTTATTTTCCAGCCACATTAAATGACTTAAATAATTTCAAACAAAATGCTGTATTGTTTCATGTCTTGATAATTGCCCATGTTCTCTATCTATTGTAAATGTACACTCTCACCTGAGCAAGGAAGTTTTATTCATCCTTTAAAACTCAGTTCACATATTACTTTCTCTGTAAGGTTCCTTCTAACAGCACTCCATTTCATAAGTAAAAGTGAATATCCATTCCACTGCACCAATATTACATTTGTATAATTATCTCTACTACAGCATTTTTAATATATTACAGTTTTAAAATATTTGTCATATGCATTTGTTCACTCATGTTAACATTTTTAGCTGCTTTTTATAATCATATCCATCTTACCTAGAACCATTTACAAAACATCTACCAATCTCTTAAGGTCAATCTCACGTCTTTCCTATTTCAAAAGATCTTTCTCATATAAATGTAATCCTTTCTATTTGTCTATATTCACCTATACTAGATAATTACAATGCTCAATTTAGTATTCTTTAGTATACTTATGAATTTTTGTTTTACAAAAGGTAATTTTTTTTTTTTGACAGTACTAAGAGTTAAACCCACAGCTTCAAGCTTGCATGCTTTGCAAGTGCTGGACCACTGAGCTGTACCCTCAGCCCCCCTGTTTTTTTTCACTTTTTGAGACAGGCTGTGGCTAAAATTACGCAGACTGCCTCTGGTCTCAAACTTGAGATCCTCCTGCCTCTGCCTCCTGAGTCGCTGGGATTACACTGCGCCAGGCTCAAAACATAAGTGTCTTAAAGACAGGCTTGTACCATGTATTTCCTAAGCTATATCACTCAGGCTGGGCACATATAGTAAACAAAAATACATACACTTTGAATTGGTAATTCAATACACTGGACTATGATATGTTATAGTAAGAAGATGTTTTGAAATTAGGAGTAACAATTTTATACAATGGTAAAGTGATGGAATAACCAACCTGCTATTTTATGGATAATTAATACATTCTCTACATATCTAAATACAAGATGGTTGCTTTTATTTTTTAAAAAAGCTGAATAATAAAACATTTCCTTTATTTTTAAAAAGTAAAATAAATTTGATGCTGGTATAAAGTTTCTCAAGATTTATATCATGAAATTGGGTTATATAGTGTCTTTTAAGATAATTTTGGGTAGTAAAGAATCTTAGATGAGATCCAACATGAACTGTGCTTCACTGGAGTTTTACACTTAAAACATACATTGTAGATCATTATTCTTAATACTGGAAAATTACTAGTTAAAAGCATTATGATGTTTCTGTTTCTTGTTATTGCCCTATTTTTCTCTAATTAGTAACCATAGCTAGTTAACAGAAATTTTACTTCTGATTTTGCTCTACATGATTTGGTAAAGATTTAAATTTTTGTGAACAAAGAGGCTTCAAGAGTCTTGATGAATACCATTTGACACACTGGTAACACTCAAAGAGTAAAATGAACGCCAAATAAAAGGATAGAGAGACATTATATACTATTTTATATTTTTACATTAATCATAGGAATTACATTAATTTTTGCAGAATCTCTGAGGTAAATTAAGCATTATTGTGCTACTTATCACATCCAGAGCTACAATTCTGAATATTAAAAAGGAAATACTACATTATAGGTAAATAAGAACAGGAAGAAAGAACATGGACTAACCAACATGTTACCATTAATAAATGTGATATACTAACCTCAACAGCAAAAGTCAGAAAATATTTATTAAAGTCCTTAGGACTGCATCGAAGTACATATAGTCCAGTCTGATTACCTGCTTTCTTCAGTTTACTGATGGCAAAATCCATTCTAAAGATTAAGAAGAAACAATTTGAATGACAGCAAGCACTGTGACAATGACAGAATGCCATCTAAACAAAATCAAAAGTCAAATCTAAAACTTTTAGCATTCTTAGCAGACTAGCCTACTTTATATGTTTATCAAAAATCTTCAGAGGAAACTAAATAAATGTATCCAGATATTTTGCAATAATTTCAAACTAGTTCAAGGAAGAATTATATTGCTTTAACAACATATAAAATGAGACAATAATATCACAAAGAAAATTCATTCATTTGAATTCCTGCCTTCTGATTACAAATTTAGTATTTTAAAAACCCTATTCTCACAAAACTTCATTTAACTATGTAGACAATAGATTGTAAAACATTTCTCATGTCTCCTCTATCATAGCAGTTACCAATACAAAAATTATGTGCATTATTTTAATATTTAGTATAATACTGAAATCTAATAGGAGATCTAAGGTAACTAAAGATTACTGAGTCTTAAAATTTGCTGTATTGTTTTGAAGCTGCATACCTTGAAAGAAAAGCAAGATGTGATCTATATGAAAGTAGAAAACATTTCTTTCACTTATTGTCATATTTCTCATATGTAAAACAGTATCTACATTTAGTAGTTACTCAGAAAATATTCTATAAATAAATAAAATAATACTGGAATGAACTGATGGGAGCACGAATGAATGAATGCAAGGAGTTTTAAAACATTATTAAATATGTAAGTTACAGATATAATGTTCAAATAGTACAACTTTTTCATAAATATAACTAGGCATTAAGTATAGACTAAAGCAAAACTTAGCTATTATCCAAGATACATGTTCTCAAATAGTTAAGGATAGATTAAATTCAAGAAACATATTCTCCCAATCCCAGATTTTTCTTCTGCTCAGGCTCTTCAAACGTGGTGGCAAACATAAAGAACATCCTACCTGAGAGAGAGCTATGACTTGGGCTAAACAGATGTTATACAGTATGGCTGGCTTTACCTAGTATTAAAGTAAGAGTCTACAGCTGTGTGGGTAAATGTAATTATTAGCTACATATAAGCATTCAAATGTAAAAAAAATCAACATTGAATTAAATACAAATTTAATTCCTCAGATGCACTAGCTACATTCCAAATGCTAAACAGCCACATATAAGTACTGGCTACTGTGTTAAACAGCACAGATACAGAATATTTTTATCACTGCAGAAAGTCTTACTGCACATTACTAGTGTAGAAATATGGATATCATATACATCTTGTATTTGAAGCTTCAGGAGAAGAAGATGGATTATTAAAAAATAATGACAATTTTCAATTTGCTAAAAGCAAAGTGGTTCCTTTGCAGTATTTCAAAATTAGTGGAATATAATTTGAAAGAGCTTTTTTTTTTTTTTTTTTTTTTTTTTTTTTTTTTTTTTTTTTTT
>VMDO01019853.1:0-38760 GCA_007922755.1 Pedetes capensis
ATTAAATCATCTATCCGTGTGTGACTTTTATTAGCATATATTAATTGTCCAAAATGTTTCATTATAACATTTTTATACATATATAGCCTGCAGCTGTAGCCCTGTGGCATCCGATCCCGTCAGATCTCAGAAGCTAAGCAGGGTTGGGCCTGGTTAATACTTGGATGGGAGACTGCCTGGGAACACCAGGTGCTGTAGGCTTGGGAGGCAGACCGGGCAACCCACTCCCAAAAGTCAATCCTCCATTGAAAACCCTATGAGTAGCAGAGAAGCACTGACAATAGTGTTTCACCTATTGTACAGAGAGTTGCTATGAGTGGGACACCAACTCAACGGCACCTAACAACATGTGCTACATGACAGGTACTCAAAAACACTCCACCTACCACCTCCATAGATAACTGAATTTTAGACTGAAGAGAAATGCAATTCATACAAGCCATGGGGCTTCAGTCAATTCATGATGAAGCAGACCACAGAGGACCTGGGGTGAGATAGAATATAGGATATACATGAGTCTCAAAAGAGTAAACCATCATCGGGTGCAGTGGCGCACACCTGTAATCCCAGCGGCTCGGGAGGCAGAGGCAGGATGATCGCAAGTTCAAGACCAAAAGTAGTCTGCATAACTTAGTGAGACCCTGTCTCAAAAAGTAAGGAAAAAATATATATATAAGGACTGGGGGCACAGCTCAGTGGTCCAGCACTTGCAAAGCATGTAGGTGTGAGGCCCTGAGTTCAACCCCCAGTACCACACACACAAAAAAAGTGTAAACCTAAAAAGGCAGATAAGAAGAAGGCCACTGATACCAAGATCTTTTAGTATAATAATAGCAGATAAGTGATGTAAAACTGTATGACCTTTACTCCTCACTGAAACAAAAAGCAGTGTATCTGTGGACCATTTTGGAGAAAAAAATAATTGAGGAATAAAGTAACACTGCAGGGAAGGCAATAAAATCAAATGAATTCCCCCAATATGTCTTATTAGAAAAGCCAGAAAAGATGCACTAAATAGATTGTTGTTGTTGTTTTGTTAGCTGCCATTGAGTTGGGTCCAACTCATAGTGACCCTATATAGAACATTCGGAAACACTCCTCAATAGGGCACATGATCTTATTTATGGTTAAGCCCATTGTTGCAAACACTGTGTCAATCCATCTGGTGAAGGGTTTTCCTTTTTTCATTGACCTGCCACTCTCCTAAACATGATGTCCTTCTCCAGGGATTAGTCCTTCCTGACTACATGTCCAAAATATGTAAGATGCAGTCTAGCCATCCTTGCTTCCAAGAAGCACTCTAATTGCACTTCTTCTGGAACAGATCTGTTGGTTCTTTTGGTAATCCATGGTATAGTCAATATTTGTCTCCAGCACCATAATTCAAAAGCTTCAATTCTTCTCCTGTCTCCCTTGTTCAATGTCCAGATTTCACAACCATATGATGCAACTGAAAATACCATGGCATGAGTCAGGCACACCCTCATCTTCAATATGACATCTTTACTTTTCAATACTTTAAGAAGATCTTTTGCCACAGCTTTTCCTAGAGCAATAAGTCTTTCAATTTCTTGACTGCTGCTTCCAGTTGATTGTAGAGTGTTGACTGTAGAACCAGGTAAAGCAAAATCATGGACAATCTCAATCTTTTCTCCATTTATTGTGAAGCTGCATACTGACCCAGTTGTAAGGATTTTTGTTTTGTTGATGTTTAGTTGCAATCCATACTGAAGGCTATGTTCTTTGATCTTCATAAGTAAATGTTTCAAATCCTCTTAACTTTCAGCAAGCAGAGTTGCATCATCTGTATAATGCAGGTTGTTAATGAATCTTCCTCCAATCTTGATGCCATGTTATTTTTCATAAAGTCCAGCTTCTCAGTTTATTTGCTCAGCATATAAATTGAAACAATACAGTGAAAGGATACAGTCCTGACACACACGTTTCTCAACTTTAAAACAAGCAGGGTTTCCTTGTTCTGTTCAAATGACTGCCTCCAGGTCCATCTACAGATTCCTCATGATTACAATTAGGTGCTCTGGTATTCTTGGTAGTGTTACCTATATAGGGAAAATAATTTGTTATAATTTATTATAATTTGTTATGATCCACACAGTCAAATGCCTTTCCATAGTAGATAAAACATAGACATCTTTCTGATATTCTCTGCTATTGGTTAATATCCATCTGACATCAGCAATGATGTCCCTGGTTCCCTGCCCTCTTCTGAATCTGGCTTGATTTTCTGGCAGTTCCCTGTTTATATCCTGCTGCAGTCACTTTTGAATGATCTTTAGTAAAGTTTTACTTGTGTGTGATATTAATGATATTGTTTGATAGTTTCCACAAATAGGGATTTCCTCCAGTCAGTTGGCCAGGTAGCTGTTTTCCAGATCTCTTGGCATAAACATGTTAGCACCTCCAGTGCTGCATCTATTTGTTGAAACATCTCGATTGGTATTCCATCAATTCCTGGAGCCTTGTGTTTCACCAATTCCTCCAAGGCAGCTTCTACTTCAGCCTTTAATACCATTGGTTCCTCATCATCTGCAACTTCTAAAATTGTTGGTCATCTACCAATTCTTTTTTATATAATGATTCTGTGTGTTCCTGCTATCTTATTTTGATGGTTCCTGCATCATTTAATATTTTCCCTATAGAATCTTTCACTATTGCCACTTGAGCTTATATTTTTTTTCTTCAATTCCTTAAGCTTGAGAAAAGCAGAGCATGTTCTTCCCTTTTGGTTTGCTATCTTGAGCTTTTTTGCACATGTCATTAAAATACTTGATTTTGTCCTCTTGAGTTGCCTTTTGAACTCTTCTGTTTAGTTCTTTAACTTAATCATGTCTTCCTTTTACTTTACGGCTGGATGTTCAAGGGCAAGTTTCAGAGTCTTTTTTGACATATAATTTGGTCTTTTCTTTTTTTTTCCTGTCTTTTTAATAACTTTTTGCTTCCCTCATGAATTGTATCTTTGATGTAATGCCACAACTCCTCCGGTTTTCTAGCATTTGTGTCTAATGCATTAAACCTGTTCTCAAGGTGGTCTCTGAACTCAGTTGGGATATACTCAAGGTCATATTTTGGCTCTCATATACTTGTTTTAATTTTCTTCAGTGTCAGTTTGAACTTGCATATGAGCAGTTGATGGTCTAATCCACAATCAGCACTTGATCTCCTTTGGACATTCAATATGGAGCTTTTCCATTGTTTCTTTCCATAAATATAGTCAGTTTTATTCTTGTATGTTCCATCTTGTGAAGTCCATGTGTATAGTCACTGTTCATGTTGGTTAAAAAGTGTATTTGCTATGAAAAGGTCATTGGTCTAAGCTAAGAATGGTGTCAATATAAATGGTCTATAAAATGCATGCAATTTTTCTGACAAGATAAAAACAAAGTTCACTACAGGAAAAGTTTCTATCTTAAACAGAACTGGAACCCAAGGACATATAAAGAATATTACCAAGTAAATGATAGAGAAGACTTAGATGGGGCTGGTGGCAGGGGGAAGCATACAAGAGAGTAAGGGGGCACCTATATGAATAATGTATATCAAAATGCATACATGGAAATGCCACAATGAAAACCATGTCAAAATGAATCACCTTAAGGTGTACATTAAAAATTTCCAATAATAAAAAAGGTCATTAGTCTGACAAAATTCTTTCATGCAATCACCAACATTGTTTCTGTCACCAAGGCCATATTTTTTGACTGCTTAGCCTTATTCTTTGTTTCCAACTTTTGTATTCCAGTCACCAGTAATTATCAATATGTCCTGATTGCATGTTTGATTTTAGACTGCAGAGGCTCACAGAATTCTTCCCTGTCTTCATTTGTGGCCTTAGTGGTGGGTACATAAATTTGAATAATAGTCATATTAACTGGCCTTCCTTGTAGGCATATGGATATTTTTCTATCACAGACAGCATTGTATTGTATTAAATAGATAGCAATTGTTAGAGGCTGAACTATGTCCTTCCCCAAAAAAGATCATATTGAGGTAGTAATCTCTTGGACCTGTGAATATGACCCTTTATTACACTTTTACAGATTTAATCAAGTTAAGACAGTGTCATTAGGGTGAGTGTAATTTACATGACTTATGGCCTTGTAAGAGGAGGAGAATAGAGATAGAAAGACACAGAGGGAAGATGGCATGTGAAGATGGAAGCAATGATTGGAGTAATGCTGCCACAGGTAAGGAGTGCTTGGGGCTCCCAGAACCTGGAAGAGACAAGACAGAATCCTTGCCAGGAGGCTTTAAGGGAGTGTGGCCCTGCTAGCACTGATTTTGGACCTCAAGCCTCCAGAACTATATGAAAAAAATTTTCTCTTGCTTTAAGGCATCCAGTTTGTTGTACTTTGTCATGCCAGCCCACACAAATACAGTAATAGAAAAAATGAGGTCCCCTCACTATTCATGGTCACATTTCCAAGTGGCCCTTGCATATCCTTGGACAAAAGTGGAACAAAAGAAAGAATACTCTGAAATGCAAATCTACTTACTGTAACTTCTCAAAAATATTTTTCACTGAAATTTCTGAACTGCGGTGGATTTTTTTTAAGGTTCTTGGAAAATGTTTCTGATCAAACACTGCTGTCAAAACTCAAGCCCACTGAATCTCTATAAATACAAAGACAAGGATTATTTATCCATCTCACATTTCCTCAACTCTCTGGTACAAAAGGAAGTAATCCAGACCTAATATTTAAAGTTACCAATACTATTACTATGTCACAAAAGAACTACAAGATGACAAGTAGAACTCCATTTCTCCAAGATTTTATCAAACCACACAGACTTCTGGGCTGACATGACTCTTAGCTCATGTGCTAGCTGTTTGTAAGTCTCAAGACCCAAGTCTTATATTGATTATACATATAAGATACTTGGCATTATAATCCATAGAAAAACTCATTTAGACATGTAACATATGCTTCACTTTAGGAATTTAACTCCACACGGATACATATTTTATTTAAATTCATAAAACAATTGATCTTAGAGCTATGGAGAATTCCAGTGTCACCTGACCAGATTGCACATCTAATGTCCCTAAATATCAAGTAGGTACTAGTTTTCTAACTATGAGTCAACTATTTGTTGGGAGGGAAATTGATTTAGTATGTCTCAACTACCTTTTTTTTAAAAAAGTAAAACAAAATAGAATGAAAAATGAGACAGCACCATCCATAGTAAGGGTAAGTACTCTGCCATGAAATTTTTGTCTCAGTTGTATATGGGTCATGAAGCAAAACATTTCTTACTATGTTTTCCAGACCAAATACCAGCAGGAAACAGATGGATCACTCAAACTAGTCACTTAGGAGTTTAATAAAGAAATTATTTATAAAGGTTTGCCAGGATTGTGGGAAATCATCAAAGGATAACATAATATTGGATAGCCCTTCCCATATCCTCAGGCCCTAGGGACCAGGGAAAGGAGTTGATACAGAGGAGACAGGCTCCTGGGTGGGCTGTCTGGCATGGGCTATGGCCTTTAAGAAAGGTCAGAGCCAGCCCACAGTGACCTGGCAGGGAGGAAGCCACCCAGCCTGTTTTCTAGCTTTGGCCTCCTCCATGGCTGGACCTAACTAAAGGCCACAGGGCAAAAGCCAGAGCCCAGGCTCTTCAGCTTCTTGGGTCTCAGAGGAGACTAGAGAAGAATAGACTGCATCTGAAGGGACAAACGGAGGACTTCCAGCCACTGTGACTCTATCAAAATGTCTACAAGCTATCAATACAGTTTGTACTTTTATTAACTTAGTCAAACAAATTTTATATCTGGACACCACATTTTTTCCCTTTGTTGTTGTGTCAGTTGCTGTCAAATTGGGTCAGATTCAGTGACAGATGCAACACTACTCCACACTATGCCATGCCTGACATCTGATCTCAACAGATCTCAGAAGCTAAGCAGGGTTGGTCTGGTTAGTCCTTGGATAGGAGACCATCTGAGAATACTAGATGCTATAGGCTTGGGAGAAGGACCTGGCAGCCCACTCCCTAAACAATCAACCATCAAAAACACTATGAACAGCTGAGGAGCACTATAGCGCCAGGCATGGCAGAGTATTGGGGAGTGTTTTGTTCTGTTCTATATAAAGCCACCATGATCCTGACCTGACTCAATGACACCCATTGACATTTTTTCCCATATGCACAGTTAAATCCTAAGCTTGAATCAAGGCTCTAACACAATGCCCAATAATTGATGCAAAAGACTGGTATTTTTATGAACCTATGACTATGGCTTAAGATCTCAGGCCCTCACAGTCCTCATAAACCTTTTCAATCAATCCTCAGTCTGTCACTTCTCCTATCCTTATCTAGGGGGTTCTTTAAGGGCACACACACCATCTTACTTATCTCTGCATCCTGGGCTTCAGTGGCTGCAACACAGGTCTATTCACTGAAATGCCCGCTGAATAATAAACATGTAAGCCTTAGACTGCTTTCTCTCCCCTAATTCCAGCTACACTGCCCTAACCTCATGTAGTTTGCCTCCTAATCCTCAAAGCTCATTTCTGCTTCTGCTTCAATACTTCTATGCTCCACTCCTAGAGCAGGACCTGAGCCAGTTCCCCCGCCTCCATTCTCAGCTCCTTCTGTTTCCATTTCCAGAGCAATCTATAACAAAAAGAAAAATCAAGCAAGAATCACTACCCTGCCCAGAATGCTTCCTTGACTCCTCAAGCTCTTCAGCTACTCACCGCGAAGTCCTCCAGGCTGATCCTGCCATTTTCTTTACTACTCCCTCCCACAATCACTCTTGGGAAACTTTCCATAACAGTATCCCCTTCATTCCTGCTTCCCCCTCCAAAACAAACAAACAAATCCACCTTCAGACAGAGAGAGGCTGCCCACCCACCCTTCCCCAGTTTTACTGACTTGGCAAGTGTCCAAGTGTCCATTCATCTTCCAAACCTCTGTCCAAATGCAGCTCCCAGAATGAAACCTGCCCAACTCCCCACCTCCCTTGCCTAGAGCAAAACCCTTCTGCCCACCACTTCTCCCTATGCCACACCACATACGGCTTAGTTACTGTATTAGTCAGATGGTGCATCACTGTGACAGAGAAACAGACTAAAGCCAACCTTCAGGAGGAGATGTTCATCAGAGGCTCACAGAGAGTAACAGTTCATAATAGCAGAGGGGCCAGTGTGGCAGCAGCAGGCAGCATCCCTCTTTGTAGACAACCTCACAGCATAGAAGATCAGGAAGCAAAGAGCAAATGGAAACAGGAATCTAGGTAAAAACCTCCAAAAGCCCAGACCCATGGAGCTGCTGCTACAAAGCTAATATACCACTTCCCAAAATTCCCATAGGCTGCACAAACAGTGCCACCATCTGAGGACCAAATGTTCAAACACATGACCTTTGAGGGACATTTAGATCCAAATCATAATAGTAACATTGCCTTTTCTGCCCTTTTTGTCCATAAGCTGCTGGGACAGGTACTGTGCCTTATATCACCCTACCTCTGAAGCACAAAATACCATGATTATCCCAAAATTGCCAGGTGACCCAAGTGAGTTTTAAATCGTTACAGACAACTATAGCAAAGCATCCCCTAAAGATCTGACTGAAACCTCAATAAATAAACACATTATTAAGTGACGCAGAAGGGATTAAGAGACTGAAACTTATTTCCCTTTCATTCTAAAGGCAGGTACCCTTCTATCTCTATACCCCTCTGGAAAAAAAAAAAAAGAGGCCATCTCTCATCTGTGCTTTCTGGTTTCTATTTCTAGGGTTAATGTTTCTATAAAAGAATAACAACAAAATATATACCTCCATTAAAAGGTATCTAAAAAGTATCAGAAGGCTGTCACTGGCACTCCCCATAACCCCTTAATTTCTGCATGAAATAAGGCACTGAAATGAATCTGATCATTTCTCCTGTCAGTGTGGTTCCTTGATGTGGCTAATAGGAGATTACTTAAGAATTGAGGACATCCCTTCTATTATCTGCTTCCACACCAAGTTGGTCCCACTGCCTACTCCTCAAGGGACCAGCACCACCCAAGGAGTTTAATAACCTCACCTTGAGGCAAAGCACAGGAGCAATGAAGGCCATACTTATCTGGATGATACTCGGCACTGCATCTGATAGAGAGCAAATTGAGAGTAAAAACCTTCTTAACCACCCTATCTCTTGATACCCTGCAATTGTATCACATTGCAATCCAAAGTGAGAGTTCTGTAATCAGAAGACTGGCTGAACAAGGCAAGAGAGGGAAGTCCTAATTTTAGCAGCTCCAAGATATATATCAAGCCTGTCAAAAATAAATGATTAAAATTGAGATAATCCAGCATTAATTTTAAAATCAAGATGAAATTAGTGCTTAGAATACTAAAAATCCAACATTGCTCAAATATAACAGATTGCATTTCAGAAGTCTTCATGAAGCAAAATCATTATGATGCTATTTCACTGACAATGAGAACTACAGAACACTCAGTCTCAAAAATCTCAGAAGTGAGTCAACCTGTCAGAATTTGAAGCTATTATTTAAGACAATCAGTGTGGCAGATATAATGGACCACTAAACTACTACCTACAGCAAATACGGATGTGATGAGGCATTTGAAGATAATCAAGAGAAAAGCTGCACTTAGACTAAAAAAAAAAAAAAAAAAAAACTCCACCATAGATAACAATTACAAATTTATAAACACTGCACTGACTACAGGTCATTCACACTTTTATAAAAGAATTAAATATAAAAGTTGATATAATTTAGCAAGCATTTTTGGTATCCATACTTTATATCAGGTGCTATGTTAAAAGTAGAGACAGGAAAATAAACATGACAAATTCCCTGTTTTCCACTAGTTCGTAGAACAGTAGAGAAGACAAAATGATTGCAGCATGTGGCAAAGCCTGGCTACTTGTTCAACTATATCCAGGTAGACTACTTCTCCTAAGCCCCGTGCACTTAGGACATATAACTAATTTCACCAGTAGAATTCTGGCAGAAGAGATGTCTGCCACTTCCAGGGTAGACCCCAAACCTCTTAAGACATCTTCTAAAGTCTGTATTCAGTCATCAGAAGGTAGAGGATCTTTGAAAAATTCTGAAGCTAAAGGCAGCAGTTGACAGGGGTTTGTGCAGATCAGAGCTCACACCCTTCCACCCAGAAGGAAAACTTCCTGCTATGATAAGCCACTGTGATTTAAGAGAGGTCCATCACTTAGCAAACCCTGAGTAATACAATATATGAAGGAAGACATGTTTTACCAAACAAAGCAAAAACATGGGGAGTTCTAGGAACACGGGCATGAAACTACAAGACTCCTAAGGCATAGTCAGGAGGGAACTGAGAGAGAGTCTTCAAGAAGAGGAAGCTGGTGACTCACCTTGAAAGATGGGCAGGATTTATCCAGGATGGGGATAAAAGGATAAAGAGATTGGACAGGTAAGCCATGTTTGTGTCTTCACCCAAAAGCAATGGAAATGATCTAAACATTCCCAGCAATACTACTGCCATCATTAGATTGATACTATAGGGTCCTCAAAGTAGGATGGTTTGGTGGGGTAAGGAGCTGGTAGAGACAGGCCAGTTAACGGTCTGCTGCTATTCCCCATAAGAGAAATGAGAAATGGGGCCAAAAAGGAGGAAAAATCCAAGAGATATCACTTTAAGCATCAAAGGAACTTTGACACACAGTAGAGGACCAGGTGGGAGAAGTCATCATGGAGTGAAGGACTTCCAGGTTTTGGGGTTAGACAGCTGAGTGAGTAATGGCACCATGAATATAGCAAAAGCTGAGAGGGAATGGGGAAGAGCAGATTTGGAGAATAGCTTGGGCTTGTCCTGGGCATGGGCATCCAGGTGGTAAAGTCTAGAAGCAAGTAGATATTGGAGAATGAACGAAGCAAGCTCTGGGCTAACAGTGTATATGTAGGAGCAGGTGAAGTCACAGCACAATGAGGTTGATTGAGAACAAAGCCAGCAGACCAGTGTGCCAGCACACACAGAGGGCGTGAGGGCAACATGTGTGAAAACTAAAAGGAGATTTGTAAATCTTTTTTAAAAACTCATGTAGAAAGAATTTTAAAAGGTGAGATATCATTAAAAACAAGAACTGAAATGTAACCTATGCGTTTCAGATGCTGGTCCTTGATAATCTTGTTGAGAACAGCTAGAGAAATTGTGAAAACCCAAGGAACGAAATAGGTGATGAAGCCCTACCAGAAATATTTCTAATTTATTATTTAATTGTCTGAAAGTCTTCTACTTTTTTTAAGTTTATACAAATATTTTAGACTCACCAAGTTGAGTAAAATGTAATTTGTAATAAAAACATAACTACACTAAGAAAGCATGAAAATCCCTTAGAGAAGTGTCCAACATCTATCATCATCTGGTCCAAGTTAGTCTATGCACCACCTCTCCTACTTGGACTTCTTTTAATTTTTGACAACTCCCTCAACCACTATGTTCCCTCTACCTGAATGCCTTCCCCCACTTCTTCCTGAAAATCCCCATATTCCTTCAAAAAGGCCTTTCTAGCTTCTCTTTCAAAGGGTATTTTTTGTCTGTAACACATCTCAGCAGACATACCACTGGAGCAAGACTGGCTGCAAAACTCACTCAAACCAGGGTGACTGATTCATCTTTACCTTCCCATCACTGAAGTGCATGACCAGAATCTAACCAACTATGCCTACTTGTATTCAGCCCCTTCTGTAATCCTCCCCCTTGAATCTGGCCTGGGCTTGTGACTTATTTTAACTAATGGAATGTGGCAGTGAGCACATGCCTGTGGCAGGCCTAAGCCTTAAGAACACTGAAATGGTTCTAATTTTTGTACTCGTTGGACCCCTTAGATGTCACCTAAGAGGTCCAGCCATCATTTTGTAGAGATCATGATAAGAAACCATGTAAGGAGGATTAGGTCATGTGACTGACAACACAGAAGACCATCAAGGAACCCAACTGGGAGCAAGAACCAAGGCCTGAGACATACACCTCCAGGTAAGCCAATGCAATCAGGCCCCCACTAGTCAAGCCACCCTAGCTGAGGCATGGGCCACAGGGGTGAAGACATGATCCTGAACATTCCAAACCTAGAGAGCATCATACCAAGCCTTTGGCATGCTCTTGGTCCAAGTTCCCAACATACACAATCATGTTCTGGGGTACCATTTGTTTGGGGAAAGCTGGTAATGCAGCAAGAGCTAACTGGAACAGATGGTAATGGACACATGGTAAAAGAACTACTGTGTTGTAAAAGAGAATTGATCAGCAGCCTGCCATGTTCCTGGCACTCTTCTAGGAGATGGAAGTTCAGGACTGAATTAAATGGACAAAGATTTCTATCTTTATTGAATTTAATATTCTACCAGAAAGACATAATAAGTACTTAAAATAAGTCACATGATAGGGAGGAATGATTTCTGTGGGTAGAATTAAAGCAGAGAAGAGCAGCAGATAGGGTGTTGGAAGGGTTATAATTATAAACAGGACAGTTAGGAAGGATTCCAGGGGGGAAAAAATAACTGTTTACAATGGAAAAGATGAGGGAAGCAGACAGGTAGATAATTGGGAGAAAATATTTCAGGTAAAGAAGACAGCAAATGAGAGTCTGTCTGGAATATATGGTGACATGTCATCAGGGTGGCTCAGGCAGAAAGAGAGACAAGTGGTAGAATATGAGGTTGGAAGCCAAGTATCAAGGTGCATGCCTGTAATCCCAGCAACTCAGGACGCTGAGGCAGGAGGATCACAGGTACAATGCCAGAGGTAGTGTGTATAACTTAGTGAAATCCTGACTCAAAATAAAAATAAATTAAAAAGGGTACAGCTCAGTAGTAGAGCACTTGCCTAGTACATGCAAAGCCCTGGATTCAACCTCCAGTGGTGGAGAAAAACAAAAAAAGAGGTTAGAGAATTAAGAGATCATGTGTCAGGGTACCTAAGAACATCCAGGTTCAACAATTTACTAAGTAGACTCAGATTCAGCATATAGCCATACTAATGCTCCTGCTTTATTAGTAACAGGACACAAAGCAAAATTGTTGTTGTTAGGTGCTGTTGAGTTGGTATCTAACTCATAGGAACCCTACATACAATAGGGGAAACACGATTGTCACTGCTTCTCTGCTGTTCATAGGGTTTTCGATAGCAGATTAATTTTTGGAAGTGGGTTGCTAGGTCCGTCTCCCAAGCCTACAGCACCTGGTACTCCCAGACAGTCTCCTATCCAAGTGCTAACCAGGCCTGACCCTGCTTAGCTTCCAAGATCTGATGGGATCGGATGCCACAGGGCTGCAGCTGCAGGCCCCAAAGCAAAATTAGCAAAGGAAAAGGGACATAGTATACAGTCAGGAGGAAACCAGAAGCAAGCGTCCAAGGATCTTCTCCCAGTGGAGAGGATGCATTTAATTCCCCTAGCAAGGAATTGTGATAACATGTGTGAGATGCTGTCTCCAAAGCAAGCTCATTGGAGACTCAGCACCCAAGGCTTTGATTGGAGACTGATCAGTAAAAGCACCCTCTGGTTAATATGTATGAAAATTCTAGCACATCCCACCCCTGACAAACAACAGGTATGCAGCATAGAGCCATGTTTTTGCATAAACAATTTTTTCCCAGAGAGTCACTCGTATTGGGGAATGGTGGGACCCCTCCACAAATCTAAGTGCCCAGATGCCAGCCAAGGGCCACATTGCAAGCATGCCTTTCTAAGGACAGCAGCCTCGGGCCTCCTGTGTTGATATTTTTTCTGCACAGATAGGTCATGTAGCACCTTACAGGCCATCTGAGAGAAATAGAGGCCATCTGAGAGAGATAGAAGCCATTAGAGGATCTTAAGTAGAAGAACACATGACCTGATTAAATTTAAATGATCACCCCAGGTGAAGGGTTAAGAAGGGGCTATAGTAGGGCATGCAGGAAGCAGAAATAGGGAAAATAAAAAAAATTAAAATTGAAGACCAAGTGGGTTAACAGGAAAGATGGAGAGAGGTGCTCAGACTCTGAATATACTATGAGGGCAAAGTCAATAGGACTTGCAGATTGACTGTGGATCATGAAAGTAAATTTACTATTAAGGATGATAACAGATTTCTGACTGGAACAACTGGAAGCAAGGCATGGCCCTTTAATGACATGGTTATTCTGTAGGAGAAATGTATGTGGAGAGGGGCACAGTTTGGGGCATGCTATAAGTGCAAAATGCCTAGCTGAAAACCAAGTGAAATTGTCAAGGAAACAGGTGCATATGGACTTGGGAATTCAGGGGAGAGAGCTAGGCTAAAGCCATATTATTGGAAAACCTCACCAAGCGATAAGTAGAGAGGGACAAGAGAACTTTTAAAAAGTGAGGGTTGGGAGCCGGGCATGGTGGCGCATGCCTGCAGTGCAGGAGGCAGAGGCAAGAGGTCGCAAGTTTGAGACCAGAGCCCGTCTGTATAACTTAGCGAGACCCTGTCTCAAAAAGTAAAAAAGTGGGCTGAGGGTAGAGCTCAGTGGTCCAGCACTTACAGAGCATGCAATCGTCACACAAAAGAAAAAAAGAAGAAGAAGTGAGGGTTGGGACATGCTACTGTTAAGGGGTAGCGGGGGCAGGATTCAGGCAAAGAAACCGTGAATAGCCAGTAAGACAGGAAGAAAACTAGGGGAATTTGGGATATGGGAAGCACATGCTTAGACTATTTAGTATTTTAAATAGTTGAGAAGCATTTAAATTTTACTGAAAATGACTCAAATATTTTGTTCACTGCTCCATGTCCAACCACTGCCTGGCACCTGAAACAGAGGATGTATATCTTCAGGCTGTTGCAATGAAGCTACAAAGTCTGAGGCAGACTTCAACTTGCACTACAACTCATCTGGTTGTTTAATGGCCGGGTGGAAGATTTCAGCTTTAGTCTCTCTTGTTGTTAGATGTGTTGAGTTTGTGTCTGACTCATAGCGACCCTATATATAACAGATGAAACACTATTGTCAGTGCTTCTCAACTATTCACAGGGTATTCAATGGCTGATTGTTTTTTGGGAGTGGGCTGCTGGGTCCTTTTCCCAAGCATACAGCACCTATGTTCCCAGGTGGTCTCCCATCCAAGTACTAACCAGCTCCAACCCCACTTAGCTTCTCAGGTCTGACAGGATGGGATACCACAGTGGTGTGGCTGCACGCAAAGTCTCTCTACCACCTCTGAATATCAAAGAATACACGAAGACCCTTTTCTGATGGCAAAGTTCTCATCATAACAGAGTAGAAACATGTATAACAATGTCAAATTAAGAACTGCTTGAGACGAGTGCTAGACCAGGTTTCCCAGCTGAGAGAAACCATCAGAGGAATGTGGGACATGAAGTATCCATTCAGGTAAGCCCTTTGTGGCTATTTAAAAATCAATTAAAATTCAGAAATTCAGTTCCTTAGTTGCACTAGCCACATTTCAAGCATTTAAGAAAAACATTGTACTAGTAGCTACCCTATTAAACACACATATAGAATATTTCCATCATCCCAGAAACTTATACTGAGTTGTACTTCTTTTGACTTTCCAAGAGTGGCCCAAAGCTTTGAGTTTCTAACAGATTCTTCAGATGATTTTAGTTATCAGAAAACAGTCTCATAAAAATCTGACATTACCATTTGTCCAGCTTCCTCAAAGGGGACTTCCAGTACAGAATGCTTAGAAATGAATATTTCATTATCTAGGCCATTTGAGCCCTACACTCCAAGCTTCAAATCAGAGCTGTCTCCTAATTCCACACAGAACATGTAGCTCAAAATGAACTAAGCTGTGGACCAAAGCCCAGTCCCCTAACCCTCTGTATAGGTCACTAGATTATACACAGAAGGGGTGAGTTGTCCTGGAGAGGAAGACAGTGAGACGGAGAAGGTGCAGGGGACACAAACTCAAATCCCAGGCAAATTGCAACAAAATGAGCCATAAGAGAGAAAATAAGAACAGAATAGAAAGTTAAGCACGACAATGACAGCATGCCCTTACTGCTGGTTAAGCAATAATCGAGACTGGAGCCTAATTCCTTATAAAGAGAAGGGTCTCATCTCTGATAGCTGTCATGTAGGAAAGTAAAGCCCAATATTGTCAGAGCTTCACATTTTTCCCAAAAAATAATAAATCTGGCTTTTTATGTGAAATTTCAAAATTTTTACAAAGTAAAAATGTAACATTAAGATGACCTGTGGGTCACAGTAAGCCCCCTGAGCCCTCTGTAAACTTAAGAGTCTGCTCAATGCAAGTCAAAGGACAGAACCAACACTAAATTAGAGCATATGCCTTGATGATGGTGAATCAGTTCTGTCCTTGTTCTGTGGAAAGCATCTAGCCCATATATCAGACGTGTGGAGGACTGAATAGGAAATAAAGCACTTAAGTCAATCAGTCCCCAGTAAACTGAAAAGCATTTTAGGAATTCAGGCTGGGCCTAACTTAAGTACACAAGAACTTTAAAATCAGTTAAAGGAAAAAGGCTTCAGAAACTGAAAAGCGCAGAAGTTTAAGAGTTCTAACCACTACTCTGGGCTGTGGTTTAGCTCCATTAGTACAGTGCTGCTCCATACTTTGAGGACTCAAGTTCCATCCCCAGCACTGCAAAAAAATAGAAGGACATAGCAATCTACTCTGGAAGCAAACCAATCCCAAAACAACCAACCATTGAAAACCCTATGAGGGTCACCATGAGTCAGACCCTATTCAAGGCACCTAACAATAACAACTACTTCTCCAGGCTGGTCCCAAAATATCATGCCAGATTCTTATTGGTGCACAAAGTCACTTAGGTCCTGGTGCCATGATTGTTTAAGGAATGGGAAGCTGTTAGTCTTATCAGACTGTTCCCAGTTCTGGGAGACTGATCTTAACCTGTAAAACAAATTATTTAAAATATATGAATACAGAAAAGATTCATTTTGAGAAGCCTACCAGAGGTTTCTTGGTTTAGAAAATAAAAGGTATGCTCATATATACAGTCAGATCTATATGTCATCTTTTTAAAATTCCAGCATCCCCACCATCCTATGAATGTATTCAACCCCTGGACAAACCAATATACCTTCATTTCTAGACAAGTCTTTCCCTTATCTCACCTCAACTTATCAAGTGTATGCATATACATTTATGCTCAAGTTAATCATTTATCAGAGCACCTTCTGTAAGAAGAATTCATTCAGAGTAAGAGTAGCAAGACAGTTGTTTAATGAAAGGTTAATCTACAGATGTCCAACATCCAGTATCTGCCATCAAAAGAGTCCAAAACTCAAATAAATTCAGCGATACCACAACATTATTGTTAGGTTGTTCTCAAACCTGGCTGGGTATTAGAATCACCTGTAGTGCTGTTTAAACTACCTATGCCCAGAACTTGCTCCACACCTACTTGGTGAAAAGCTTGGCAAAAGGGACTCAGACATTTTTATTGTTTAAAATATTATATGCTAAAATTAGAGGTAACCCTCAGTCAGGGTTGAGAACTCCTGCAGGTTACAGTTCAATTATCTGTTTACCTGTGACACATAATTTTGATGATAAATTTAACTAGTTACTCAGTGATTCCTACCTTGACTACTTAGAGAGACAATCACCTCTCCATTAACTACTTCACTAAATTGGATTTAGAGCAGAGGAACACTGATAAAGTGCCAGAATCCAAAGATAAGCGATCCCATAATTCTTGCCCCTCAGTTAACTCACCACCCCAAGGGAGTTTATCAAATGGCACCAGGAACCTCAAAGTCCCAGATTTCAGAACATAATTAAAGCCTTCCCTAAAGCTCTCCCTGCTATCACTTACTTTTGGCCTTATCTGATATTGATTCAGCTGGCTCCCAACATTCCCCAAATACCAGCTTTCTTTGTTTATTCTCACCAGGTGGTGGCTCCTTCTCTGATACTGTGTACAAAATCTAGAATGGGCTTCTTGGGCTTCATTCACCCTCTAAAACTTGGAAACTTCAACTTCCTTCCTCAGTCTTGCAACCTGCCTTTCTCCCATCTAGATTATTCAGGATGCTGGGGGGGAAAAAAATGGACAATTTACATTAATGTTCCCACCAAAAGTTTTCATTTCATTGCAGCACTCTCCACCTCGATGTCTAAAAGATCCTGCCCATTTTTCTACTTGTATTTAGGCTGAGGAATCTTTCTCATAGTTGCTTTGCAAACCCTGAAATATTTAACTCAGAAGTTAGATTTCTACCTAAACATGTGCACTTGAAGAGCACTTGCCTAGCAGCCACAAGGCCCTGGGTTTGATCCATAGCACGGGAGAAAAAATAATTGTTATGTTGAGCTTGATGTGTTATTATAGGATTTAACAAGGAAATTCTTTTTAAAACAAAATGTAAAGGATGGGTAAATTCCAATAGTAACAACATAGAAGGCTGTGTACATAATGGCTGAGAGCAAGAACCTAGAAACATAGTTCCTGGGTTCAAATCCAATTCCACAATTCATGAGTCCCATCTCAACACCTCTTTTTTCTCCCAATCTGTAAAAGGGGAAAATATACCTTCTGAAGTGGTTGTGAGGGGTATCACATAACATAGGAAAAGTTCCTGGCACAGTGCCTCCACAGACTAAGTATGACACATATTAGTTGTTGTTATTAGTGAGTGTAAGATTTAAACTCTGCTGTCCAGAGAAACAAGCCTTTTAAATCTCTCTAATTTACAGGAAGTAAATTTATTACAAACTGTTTTTCAAATTGAATTTTGACATTTCTGGTTTTTCTCCATTATTTTTTAAATTCAGTGAATAAAAGCAGGGGCTTTGCCAGAGTATTTCTTGACATTTTAGTTACATTAGGAATGCTATTTATTAGTTAAGCCTTATGATTGTAATGTTATTTAAAGTAAAACTAGGGGAGGGAATACCGTATTTGGGGAAGGGGAAAACATCATTTTCCACTTAAATTGAGATTTTAAAAGCCAAAAATGAGAAAGAAGTTTTATAAGCTGCAGGTGACCTTTAAATGTCACATTCACTAATATATAAATGCAAACATGGAAAATGTAATGTCTGGCAGTAACAGTAAACTGATCAATATAACTACATTATGAGTTTAGTGATATAAATAATGCTACAGCCCAGAATATCAACAACTTTTCAACACCTTTTAAAGTGAAATTACAATGCATTAAAAGTCACCTGCTTAGTTTTCTGTATGTTATTTACAAGCTCATAGTTTACTTCTGTATCTGGATAATGCGGTCCTGTACTAAACTGCTAAATGTATTAAGATTTGAAGACAGATTATTTTTAATAATTAGTTAGAAGTAAGTTTATCAGCTCAGTAAACAATCCTCTAGTGAGATCTACTTTAATCATTTTTCTGGAGTAACATTGTTACTATTACCCTTAGCCTACCTTTAGAAGTTAGTGAAATATGACTTAAAAAACAACTGATTACTTGTTTAAATCTCAGTTCTTAATTGAATTACATGATATATACACTACTTACTAATATAACAATGGCACAAAAAACGACAATGAGGTAGATTCTCATGTAATTTTTTAAGCCACTTTAAAAAAATTTTTCCCTCCTATACTTTAATTCTATCAGTGAAGAGTTCAACTTCAGGGATAATTTTAATATACTAATAGATTTTTCATTATACTGTCCTCCAGTTCTTGACGATTCAAAGCAATGTACACATGTATTTATCAAAGTTCAATTTACAGGTACTTCTTAAATACCTAAGTTATATGCTGGGTAACCTATATAAGAAATTAAAAATTACAATTTTCCATCACTAGATTGACCAACTTACTATTTCATGACTCGACAGCAACTAACAACAACAAACAACAACACTATTTCTATAGTCCTTTAGCATAAGAACAAATATTAAGAGACACACTGGCCCCTAAAACAAGATTTTGTGACTTGTCCTAGTTGAGGGGGATTTGGGATATATGAAATATTCCATGTAAGAACTCAAAAATTAAAAAGTGATTTTCAAAGCCTTTATTTAAAAGTTCCACTCAGAAAGACACAGAGGCCCCATATGTTACTCAAACACCTGACAAGAGTTCTAGTGTCCAGCTAGATTTTCTAGAAATATATTGTACACTTTAAGGGGGGGAGGGGCACTTGATTTTTACTTGTCCATAACTCCAAAAACAGAGCTGGGGACATCTTTCTTATTTCAATAGTCACCCAGGACCTGCCACAACCCTCATAGACCGTAATTGCCCAGAGAATTTGTGGCATTAAACTGAAAACACTCTAAATGCAAAATGGGTGGTGTAAGCAGACAGCATCCTCCCACCTGAGTTCCCTGACCAAGTCACTGAGAGAAGAGAAATCCCAGCTCACGAGGTTACAAATTCCAAAGGCTCCTGCAGTTATAACTTCCGACCAGTGTTATGTGCACCAATCAACTTTCTAACTCCAAGGAACCTCAGAGGGGCGGGACTTAAGGGGTCAACAATCACACTTCAGGTGAACAGCATCGTTAAAGATGTTCCTGCAATTAAGTTCTAAACCGGCATGCCAAGCACCTGGCAATCTTGTTAAAGAGATTGAGTAAGTGAGTTGGACTTGGGCCCCAGATTGCCCGTTTCTGTCCAGCTCCAAGGGAGTCTGATGCTGCCTTTCCCCCTCACCGCTCTCGGAGTGGCAAGGCCCCCAAACACCAAAAGACACCTGGATCACTTACACTAGCAACAGACAAACTTATGGCCACAGGTGGTGCCCACCCGTGGCCTGGGTGTTCCGAGTCCCCTTACCAGCGCTGCCGGGTCCTGGGGACACCTGGCAGGTGCACAGCCTGAGGCACTGGGACCAGCCTGCCCCCAGCCCGCCTGAGCGCCCCCCGCGCCGCGCCCACCTTCTCACGGGTCCTCAGGTAGCGCTGCAGCGCCTGCTGCGTGAGCTCCCGGACGCGCAGCTGGCCGTCCTTGCAGGGCACCACGATGCCCGTCCTGCCGAAGCACACGGTCACTTTCATCCTGGCCCCCGGCCACCACGCCAGGCCCCGCGAACAGGTGTCCACGCCACGGGAGCGGTCGCCACTGTCGGGGTGCGCGCGGCGCGGGCGGGCCGGGACCCCCGAGCGCCTCTCCCCGACGTCCCCTCGGGGCCGGGGGCTCTGGGCAGCGCCCCTGCCACCCAGCAGCAGGCCGAGGGTGGGAGCCGGGAGGAGGCGGCGGCGCAGAGGGCTGCGCCCCAGGTGGCTCGGCGGCCCGCGCGCCCTCCGGCTCGGCCGCCAAAGTGAAACTGCAGATCGGCCAGGCCCGGCCCCAGCCCCCGGCTGTGGCTCTGGCCGTGGCCCTGGCGACCGTGGCAGGACCGGCCCCAAGCCCCGGGCTGAAGTGAGGGGTGGCGGCGGCGCGCGGGGCCGGAGTTGGGAGGAAACTTTTGCGCCGGCTCCCAACTCCTCCGCGGAGCGCTGCGCGCTGGGCTCCCGCGGCCCCGGCCCGCCTGGGCCCGGCTCTTAAAGGGGCCGCGACGCTCCCCGACCCCGCCGTGCAGTTGGTGGTGTGCAGCGGGGACTGCGCGTGGCGGTAACTGGAGCCCAGAAGCCTGGCGTCCACACTTGGTCTCTCTCTGGTTCTCCCTCCACTCCCCCCCGCACACATACACACGCAGCTCTGGGGAATTGTAACGGGACCCAAGAGCTGCCACCGAGGGATTGAAACTGGATCTCATAAAGCACACTGCAGGGAAGAGCTAGGAGCCAGCAGAGCTACTCCCTTGAAGTGAGGTTGGAGCAAGATTCCAGGAAAGCCCGGGAGCAGGTGCTTCTTGCCACGCCCACCAAAAACACCCCTAGGAGTGATGGTCTGCAGGTACTGAGGGCCAGGCTCCGCCAAATGGCCTGTTGGGAACTTTTCTTCAGGACAACAGGGCAGCGACCCTAAGGATCCCTAAGAGAGCAGAGCTGAAGAGAATTTGCGCAGATACTGAGCCAGTGCAACCATTCCTTTTACAGACAAGTACACCCAGGGTTCCATCAAAGATCACACCTCACATGCAAATACAATCGCGTGTATTTTGAAATGTGATTCCTGTGCAACGTTTGACTAAAAACAAAAAATAAAAAGATAATAACATCTGTAGGCTCATGATTTGGCAAATTCACTTGGATCGAAGTATCTGAGGAAAATTCGACAAATAACATTTGTATCCTTTGTTCTCCTTTGGTCTGTAAGGTTAATAGTACTTTCCCCACCTTATGCATAAATGGTGCTCTACCACTGAGCACTTGCCTAACAGGCGCTGGGTTCTATCACTAGTACCTTAAGAAAGAAAAAACAGAAAAAAAAAAGGTGCTGGTGAGCAAGAAGGTTGTGGGTATGAGCAGACCACGGGATTGGTTAAATTGAAAAATAACCCAGGTCTTCTCTGGTCTTCCCTGGCAGTTTCCTTAGCAATTCAGTTCATTCATCAAGATCCACGGGCTAGGGTTTAGCTAAGTTGGTAGAGTGCCACTCTGCGGTCTCTGAGGCCATGGGTTTGATAACCCTAACCATAAAATCAGGAAAAGGATGTGGCAATACACTCCCAAGGCAATCCTGGAACAACCAGCCATTGAAATCCCTATGAGGGTCGCTGTGAGTTGGACACAACAGGGCACCACCTAACAACAACAAAAAGATCCACGGAGCTACATGGTATGTTTCTCTACAGAAGGATTTGCTCATATGTCAAGATGCATTTATATTGAACTTGAATTGCCTAGGATGGTGTAATAATGCACAAGGCATTAAATTAATGGGTCTGAGAATTTTGTCAGTTTTAGCTCATTTACACATTTGATGAATTTACATTTGTCGTCTTCTGTGTATAGGGCCTTATGTAAGATCAGTGGCAACAAAGAGAATCGTGGGAACCATGTCAACCTGAAGCAAATGTGTATTGTTGTTGTTGTTGTTAGGTGCCGTCGAGTTGAGTCTGACTCATAGCGACCCTCATAGGGTTTTCAATGGCTGACTGTTTCAGGATTGCCTTGGGAGTGGATTGCCAGGTCCTTCTCCCATTTTTGCGGTGCTGGGAATTGAACTCGGGACCTCAGAGACTGCAGAACGGCACTCTACCAACTGAGCTAAATCCCAGCCCCAAATGTGTATTAGGCAATATAATTTGGTTGCAAGTCTGATATAAATTAACTTAGGTAAACCAAAGACAAAATCAATTTTGTCATAAAATCGGAAGACCCAAAGAGCATTTCACGGAGACAAGGATGGAAGCAGGAACACAAAGCAGGTCTTCAAGGGCCGTCTTTCTCCATATATTGGCCATATTGTTCTGTAAGGGCTCCATTCACAGGTGGGCTCTCCCCAAAGGAAGCCTTTTTCTTTTAAAGATGAGCAACTGAGGCCACAGAAGAATAAGCAATTTGCTTAAGATCCTATTCTTCAGAAGTAGCACAGCCAGTTTTAGAACCCAGGCAGTCTGACTTTAGAGTCTCCACAGTAACCACTATGCTGCATCTGCCATGGGAAGCAGTAAATGAATACATCAGGTAAATAATAAATACAAATGACAAGAATTAATATTTGACCCTTACTTTTAGTATTAAGTATTGTACGGACACCTGCAGCTGTAGCACTGAGACATCTGATCCTGTCAGATCTCTGAAGCTAAGCAGAGTCAAGTCTGGTTAGTACTTGGATGGGAGACCTCCTGGGAACACCTGGTGCTGTAGGGTTGGAGAAGGACCTTGCAACCCATTCCCAAAAAACAATCAGCCATTGAAAACCCTGAATAGCAGAGAAGCACTAACAATACTGTTTTGCCTGTTGTACGTAGGGTCACTATGAGTGGGATACCGGCATGATGGCACCTAACAACAGCAATTGTATGAACATGTAGAATGGTACAAAGACTTTCTGCTGATGAAATAACTGTATGGTGCCATACTTCATGCTTCATAACTTTTCTTTTCTTTATAGTTGCTCCAAATTCCTCTTCTACTCAGGCCATAAATAGCACCTGCTCTTCCTGATACTACAAATGCCTTCTCAGCCTGCTTAAGCCCCTCCTCAATACCTAGAGCCCTGCCCAATCCCACTCACAGAAAGACTGGAATCAGGTCTTAGGGGATGCAGCTGAGACCATGCCATCGTAAGATGAAGGAAGTGATGAAGCTAGACATTAATGTGAGCAATGTACAATCCAGCAAACCGTAGAATGAACTCTTATGACCCCAGTTAGAGTTATCAAGAGTTTAATGTTTACATTTCATGTTTGTTAAATAGCCAGTTTTAATTTGTTATTCAGCTTCATCACAGCATACATAAAAACAATTTATCATATATTAAGAAGTCTTATAAAAGAACACAGTTGCAACACAGTCATTCATGCCCAGCAAATTCCTAAATCAATATTTCATTCCCCATGAGATTTCCTGGGCAGAAGACAATAAATAATTTGCCTTGATTGAGTAATGCTGGAGTAGTTTAGGCCTGGGTTCTATTTTCTTGTTTTGCGTGCTGAATGGACAAACATTGTCTGTAATGAGATATTTTCCCACTTGTTATCCAACAGCTTAGCAAGCAATAATTCTAACCAATATTATTAAACTGTCCTGCCTTGTGGAAAGTGTAACTAAAATGTCAAGTACCATTAGGTGTATATTGACTAAAGAATGATAATTTTTGATCTGTTGTTATTGTTGTTAGGTGTCATTGAGTCGAGTCTGACTCTGTAGTTAACCAGTAATCCATTTTTTTGCTTTGTATGATTAAGACAGAAAATACTTTTATCTTTCAATGAACTATTATTTATCAATATAATTGATTAAATTAGAGATAATCTTAGTTCTAAGATCCTTGGAACAATTGGTATAATAGATTAAAATTAGTAAAAATTAGTATAGTATAACATGAAGATATAATCAGATTATGTTCTTAGCCTTTTTCTGAAAGTAGTTGCCAGAGGAAATGCATAAAAGAGAGAAAATGGGCTTGATTTTTCATTCTTCCATATTTAAAAGCAAAAGGATTGGGTCATTGTTTAACTTAGCAAGAATAGATTATCCTTAAGAGGTATTTGTCTACAAACATCTGACAATGCTCATTTATTGACTGTTTTTCACTTTTTCATTGATATAATGATGAAGTACTTTTTAAAAAATTGATACATAAAAATTATACATGTTTTGGGGTACCGTGTGATAGTTCAATACAAGTATGCATTGTGTAATGCTCAAATTGGGGTAGCCATGTCTATCTCCTCCAATATTTATCATTTTTTTGTGGAGAAAACATACAATATCCTTTATTCTAGCCTTTTGAAAAATGTAGTATAATGTTACTTACAGTCACCCTTTTATGCATTAGAACTTACGAATTTAGTTCTATCTAACTGTAACTTAGTACCTACTGCTGCCCATTCACCACCCTTCAATTTCTGTCCCCCTCCTTTGATAACCACTATTCTATTCTCCCCCATAAGATCAACATTTTTGGATTCCACACATGAGTGGCATCATGTCGTCCTTGTCTTTCACAACTGATGGGATTTTAATTTATTTAGATAGAGGCTGACTGTGTAGCTAAGGCTGTCCTGGGACTCTCTACACAGACCAGGCTGGACTTGAACTCACGGCAATCCTCCTGCCTCAGCCTCCCAATTGCTGGGATTGCAGGTAGGCACCATCATACCCAGCTCCATTTCTTCTTTTTTATGTCTGGGTAATATTCCAAATATATCAAAACTTAAGTTTATTCCCTATTTTAATAGAGTTTTTGTTTGTTCATTTTTGCTATTGAGTTTTCTGAGTTACTGACAAATTCTGGCTATTAACCTCTTAACATAGGTATTGTTTGCAATATACATGTATATTTGGGATACTATTTTCTGTGTCCATTCATCAGTTGATAGACAATTCAGATAGACAATTCATTTTTGATTATTTTAAATAATGCTGTAATAAACATGGGAGTGTAGATATCTCTTCAATATACTGATTTCATTTCTTATGGATATATATCCAGTACTGGGATTGCTGGATCATATGTTACTATCATTTTTAAAATTTTGAGGAACCTCCTTACTGTTTTCCATAACTGCTGCACTAATTTACATTTCCACCAACAATGTGCAAGGGTTCCCTTTCCCCTGCATCTTCCTTGCTAGCACTTGCTATCTTTTGTGGTTTTAGTAGTAGCCATTCTTACTGTAGTGATGACATATCTCATTGGGATTTTGATTTGCCTTTCTCTGGTAACTAATGCTGTTGAGCATTTTTTCATATACTTGTTGACCATTTTTATGTCTTCTTTTGAGCAATGTCTTCTTTTGAGGAATGTCTATTTAAATCTATTGCTCATTTTATTAATTTTTTGTTTATTCATTTTTGCTATAGAGTTTTTTGAGTTCCTATAAATTCTGGATATTAATCCCTTGAGAAAGTTATTGTTTACAAATATTTTCTACCATTATAAGTTGTAACCTCACTCTGTTGTTTCCGTTGCTATGCAGAACCTTTGTAATTTGATGTGATCCCATTTTCATTTGTTGCCTGTGCTTTTGGTGTCTTATATTTTAAAAAAAGAATAGTTTCCCATTGCAATATCTTGAAACATTCCCCCATGTTTTCTTTTAGTCGTTTTATAGTTTTGAGTCATAAGGTCTTTAATTCATTCTTAGCTGATATTTTAGCATGGTGAGAGATAGGGGTCTAATTTCGTTCTTCTGCATATGAATATCCAATTTTCCCAGCACTAGTTATTAAAACAAATGTCCCTTCCCAGTGCATGTTTCCTTAACACCTTTGTCAAAGGTCTGTTCACTGTACATATGTGGGTTTACTTATGAGCTGTCTATTCTCTTCCATTATTCTATGTGTCTGTCTTTATGCCAGTATCATATTGTTTTGCTCACTATACCTGTTGAGGTCCACTCCAGCCCGGCAAAAGACCACGGAGCTTCACCACAACATCAGTATGCTCGGGGACCCTCAGGGGTGGGCAAGAGTGGGTCGGTGACACCAAGAAGGACCTCGGGAGCCTTCTTATATAAAATAAACAGGAACTTCATTAAGCTGCTCCTTTGCAGGAGAGCCTAATGCTTTCTAGCCGACAGCAGAGATTACCGCTGCTATGATGAAATAACAGCTCTGTATCAGAGTAACAAACAGCTCTGATGTCCTCGCTGGCTATGCCAAAGGTCCAAAGGTACGGTGATGTTCCCTCTCGTTGGTCGTCTCCTCCTCTCATCCCCTCCCTGGCATGGGGGGATTGAGAGCTCTTCTTGGCTTGCTCGAGGTCTTCTTACTTGACCTCAGAGTCTTGCCTCTCGGCAACTTGATTGAAGGTCTGGACAATCGATAGAATTGAACTCAGGTGTAGGATGTAACAACCGGAGTCAAAGGTGGCCGGGAAGAAAGAAATGAAAGGACGCTTGGGGTAGCCGGTGGTCTGCTTGCATACACCCTAGGTCGGGGTGTGGGCCAAAGTGCAACCAATCGGAGAGCGGCTTATGCCAGAAGGAGCAGCTCTCCATGTGATGGCTTGAAAAAATGTACTTACAATTGGGGGGTTAGGTGCAGGCTGGACCAATCACTGAGCTCTCCTTAATAACTAATTGGATAGCTCTGGGCAGCCAATCAGGCTGAAAAAGGCCACACCAGAGCTGGGCTGTTTGGTTAAGGGTTAAGGGTAACCAGATGTGGCAGAAACAGGCCAGGATCTGGGGAGGGCTCAGACCTCGGCCCAGACCGGGTGGGCCTCGGCCCTGGCACCCTCCCAGTCTACCTTGAGGGTGTCCAGATAATTCCCTACAGTACCTTTGTAGTATATCTTTAAATCAAGTAGTATAATATGTTCTGCTTTGTTCTTTTTACTTAAGATTTCTTTTGCTGTTCAAGGTATTTTGTGGTCCGTATGAATTCTAGGATATTTTTTTCTAGTTCTATCAAGGTCATTAGTATTTTGATAGATATTTCATTGAATCCATAGTTCACTTTGGGTAGTATGGATATTTTAACAATATTCTTCCAATTCATGAACACGGTATATTTTTCAATTTTTTCTTGTATCTTCTTCAATTTTTTTCATCAAAGTTTTATAGTTTTCATTATAAAAATCGTTCACCTCTTTGGCTAAATTTCTTCTAGGTACTTTTTGTAACAATTATAAATTGCATGGCTTTCTTGGTTTCTTTGTCAGATAATCTATTAGCTAATAGAAATACTACCGTTTTTTGTATCCTAAAACGTTGCTGAATTTATTTATTGTTCCTAATAGGGTGTTTTGCCCCCACATGTCTGTCAGTTTGCATTACCATTATGGATAACACATCAGAGAATGGGAATACCAGAACGCCTAATTGTACTCATGAGGAATCTGTACATGAACCAGGAGGCAGTTGTTCGAACAGAACAAGGAAACACTGGTTTAAAGTTGAGAAAGGTGTGCATCAGGGCTGTATCCTTTCACCCAATCTCTTCAGTTTTTATGCTTAGCAAATAATCCAAGAAGCTGGACATTATAAAGAAGAAAACAACATCAGGATTGGAGGAAGGCTCATTAACAACCTGTGTTATGCAGATGGCACAACTCTGCTGAAAGTGAAGAAGATTTGCAACATTTACTGATGAAGATCAAGGAAGGCACCTTCAGTATGGATTGCTACTCCACATCAACAAAACAAAAATCCTTATAACCAGGTCAGTAAGCAACTTCACAATAAATGGAGAAAATATTGAGGTTGCCCATGACTTTGCTTTACTTGGTTCTACAATCAACACCCATGAAAACAGCAGTCAAGAAATCAATAGACACATTGCTTTTTGAAAAGCTGTGGCAAAAGATCTCTTTAAACTATCAAAAAACAAAGATGTCACATTGAAGATGAAGATGTGCCTGACTCATGCCATGATATTTTCAGTCACATTATATAGTTATGGAAGCTAGACATTGAACAAGGGTGACAGGAGATGAATTGATGCTTATGAATGATGGTGCTGGAGACTATTATTGAATATGCCATGGACTGCTAAAAGAACCAACAGATCTGTCCTAGAAGACATGCCACTAGAGTGCTCCTTGGAAACAAGAATGGGTAGACAGTGTCTTACATATTTTGGGCATGTAGTCAGAAAGGACCAATCCCTGGAGAAGGACATCATGTTTGGGAGAGTGACAAGTCAATGAAAAAAAGTAAAACCTTCCACCAGATGGACTGACACAATGTCTGCAACAATGGGTGTAAACATAAGTAAGATCATGTGCCTGGCACAGAATTGGGGACTATTTCCTTCTGCTGTATATATGGTCACTATGAGTGGGACCTGACTTGATGGCACCTAACAACAACATCAATAATAGTTTGTTTGTTTTTTGGTGGAGTGTGGGTTTTTCTACTTATAAGATCATGTTGTCTGCAAACAATGACAATTTTTCTTCTTTCCCATTTGGATGCCCTCTATTTCTTTCTCTTGCTTGATTGTTCTAAGACTTCCTGTAGCATTATGCCAAATAAAAGTGGTAGAGGAAGGCATTCTTGTCTTGTTCTAGATCTTAGAGAGAAAGCTTTCAGCCCTTCCCCATTTGGCATGATTTAACTGTGGTCTTGCTGTATATAGCCTTTATTATGTGGAAGCATGTTCTTTGTATATCTAATTTCACAGTTTTTATCAGGAAGGGGCATTGAATTTTACCAAATGGTTTTTCTATGTCTATTGAGACGATCATGAATTTTTTCCCATTATTCTGCTGATGTGGTGTTTCATGTTTACTGATTTGCACATGTTGAACCAGCCTTGTGTCACTGGAATGAATCCTGCTCAATCATAGTGAATGCTCTTTATTAATGTGCTGCTGGATTTGATTTGCAAGTATTTTATTGCAGATTTCTGCACTTGTATTTATTAGGGATATTGGCCTGTAACTTTATTTTATTTATTTATTTATTTATTTATTTATTTATTTATTTGTCCTGGTTTGAGTTTGGTATCAGGATAATGCTAGTCTCATAGAATGAGTTTGGAAGAATCTCTTCCTCTTCAATTATTTTGAATAATTTGAGAAGAATTTGTATAAATTCCTCCATAAATGCTTGGTAGGACTCAGCAATGAAGCCATCTGGTCCTTTGCTTTTCTTTGATAGGAGGCTTTTTATTACCAACCCAATCTTGTTACTTTTTATTGATCTATTCAGTTTTTCTATGTCCTTATGACTCCATATGGGTGTGTTGACTGTTTCTTTTTTGACTGATTCTGTAACTCCCCTGAAAGTATATATAGAAGTACTCTACACTCTGTGAGGGCTGGGATTTAGCTCAGTTGGCAGAGCTCTGTGCTGCAGTCTCTGAGGTCCCAAGTTCAATTCCCAGCACCGCATAAATGGGAGAAGGGCCTGGCAATCCACTCCCAAGGCAATCCTGAAACAGTCAGCCATTGAAAACCCTATGAGGGTCGCTATGAGTCGGATACCGACTCGACAACACCTAACAACAACAACAACAACAACAACACTCTGCGAGGAGCACTGTGAACTACCAGCTTTCTGGAAGGTCCACCTTAAGGCATATCTCATAAGTAAGATTGATGCAGCTCAACCACCTTCTTTATGCTGAATTCCACTCAATAGACACTAATGTCATCTCTTGTTTTCTTTCAAAGGACCTGAATCATGAAATGAGTTTTTCTTTAAAGAACAAATTAAAATAAACAAACCAAGTAAGGAAACTGCTTGGATGATGTTATATTGAGAGTTAGTCAGATATTTTCCCTAGCCATGTGATCTTCTGTGAAACTTCTCAGGCCCATAAGTGCTGACCACTAGGATGGAGTCCTCCACAGGCTAGCACAGGACCTCCCACTGCTGTGCTTCAATACCAGGCTGTTAAGATGTGAGCCAATGCTGATGGTTAGGGATGTTCTCCAAAGAACCCAGTTGCCCAAGGCTAGATCCTAAACTAAGGTGAAGGTGCAATCCAGAGTTCATTTTTCAGTTCTATTTACTTTCTCTAAGGCCTCCTTCTGCTGTTCGTATATATCCTTTTACTTCAAGAGTAAGTGAATTGGTGTTCATATCATTAACAAGAGGTCGGGACAGAGCAGGGATTTGCCCCAGGTTGCTTCAGTGAGTTAGTGGATTACAGGAAGGACTAGTACACTGGAGGTAGAGAGACCTATATTCCAAAGTATTCTGCCACTTACCAGCTATGTGGTCTTAGGCAAGTGTCACTGTCCTTTTGTGTAAAATGGATTGATAATCCTATTTTAGAGTATAACTTGCATAAAGTACTCAGCACATTGTAGGCAAAGATTTATTGCCCTCCTCTGCCTTTTATTGCATTTACAGTACTGTTTTTGTTGTTGTTAGGTGCCAACAAGGCAGTGCCCCTCATAGCAATCCTATGTACAGCAAACAAAACAGTATTGTTAGTGCTTCTCTATTATTCATAGGGTTTTCATTGGCTGATTTTTTGGGGGGAGCAGGTTTCTGGGTCTTTCTCCCAAGCCTACAGCACCTGGTGTTCCCAGGTGGTCTCCCATCTTAGTACTAACCAGGCCCAAACCTGCTTAGCTTCTGAGCTCTTAACAGGATTGGATGCCACAGTGGCACTGCCACAGGCATTTACAGTACTAGCATTTCTAAATACCACGTACTTTCACTGGGCCTGAAACAACTTCCAGGAAGCAACAATCCAAATGGTATTTAGATACTGCACATCATCCCTCTCATCACCAATTTCTAAAGACCAAGAACAAATAGCTCTGTAATGAGTATGCCAGGCTCATTGCAAAACTAATAATAAGATTTGCAATGTAATTTACAATCTATTTGTTACTTCTTTTGATGCTCAAAAACTAATCCTAGAACAATTCTTGAGTACCTCAGAATTATAAAACTACAGAACTGAAAGGAGACTTGAGTTTATTTGGCACAATCATGTTTTATAAGTGCAAAACCTGAGGTCTAGAAAAGTCAAGTGACCCAGATCATTCTGGTGCATAGACAAGATCCTAAGTCAGGGCCCAGATCCTCTGGATCATTGTCCAGTGCTTTTATCATTTTCTTCTGTGCTAGTAATAGAGTTTAAGACAACACATGCTTGACCATCATTGGCTCAAGACTTTGAACTTTCATTGGGCCAGGAGATGCAGGTGAAGAGCTCATTCTTCTATCTATTCATGTTTCAATTTAAACTTAAGATTCTGAACCTTTACTTTCACCACAATTATAATTCACAAAAAGGTTTTCTGAGTATTAATATGACTATTATAAAAACAATGTGAAACTATGAAAGGATTTTAAGCAGGACAATAACATGCTCAGATTTGTGCTTGGTGGAATGCAGAGGACCTAGGAGATAGACAAAAGCTCCTGCCTAGTTCATTCAATCTGCCATTCAATCCTTTATGTAACAGTATTTATTCAACACCTACAATGAACTGGACTGATTATGAAGCTTAGACTCTAGTGATGAAGACAGATAATAAATGACTAACCAAATCAACAAAATATTTCCACATTGTGATGAAGTGTAATGGAAAGTAAAAATAGCAAGCTGTGAGATAGGGAATAATGGGATAAGAGAGAACTCATTTAGATTAGATGAGTAAGAGGGGGAAAAGTAACTTTGGGAAGAACTTATGAGAAAAAATGAAAAAAAATGCAAACATCCCTAAAACATACTGAGACTCCTGTGTTTTAGGAATTCAGATAAAGCCAGCATCATTCACTGAGCATTAATGAGCCATAAGAGAGAAGAAGGAAATGAGGTTGAAGATATTGGCTGTAATAGTGGCCTTCTATAAGAATAAGGCAAAGTGGATGAAAAAGAAGGACAAATTAAGAGATCTTCCAGAATTTTTGATAAAATAAGGATGATAAAATAGTAAAGGAGTCAAAAAATAAATAAATAAAACCACTCGGTGTCTAGTTTAGGCAGCTAGTTAAGAGAGGGCAGGATGAATTAGATCTAAAGAATTGTGGAGAGGGTTAGAAGCCTGGGGATGATGGGAAAAGAAGAGTGTGTTCAGTTGAGACATGCTAAATTCAATGTACCTGCAATAAAACCAGGTAAAAATGTTTAGTCAGCTGGAAATACAAAGTTTGGAGCTCAAGAGAGTCACTAGATTTTTAGATTTAAGGATCATAGATTGGGAGTTGAACTTATCAGAGGAAAGAAGATCATCCAAATGAGTTTAGAATGAACAGGCAATAGGGCTTGGATGTGATACCTAAATAAGGCAATACTTAAGAAGAGGGTTATCCAGAGAAGGTACACATGTGTAGGATTGAACTGGGACAAATCCAAATGATGGAAATTGAAGAAAAGCCCATAAGTGAAACATTATACATATACACTGGGATTCCAAAAATGTATACACAATTTAAGAGATGCTGTCTAGGTATTACTTGTCAGAGTTAAATTGAATTACAATGGCAACCACTTTGAGTACCTCTTGTAATTGCAGAAGTCAAATGTGACTTATGTTCACCTTTTGTTCTTGGTATATATTGAGTATCACAGTTTTAACACTTAAAATGTGTATACATGTTTGGTACCTTCTCTGTGTGTGTGTGTGTGTGTGTGTGTGTGTGTGTGTGTGCAAAATTCCCCCCATTTACATACATTTATCCAAAGTAGTAAACATAATTGCTTCCATCAGTCCTACTATCCCATGAAGAGTTATATAATTCAGAGTCCAGTAAGGTAAACTGAAAATTTGCCCCATCTCAAAGAGAGGAAATAGATATAAGAAATTAATCACACTGGTAATGAAGGATCTGAGAGGCTGCACAGGATATGGGAAGGCAACCGGAGATTAATTATAACAGGAAACTTCTTCTTTCTTTAGGGATAGTTGGATGGAAGGAGGTTTGGAAAATCCTAAAGCTGGTCTGCCTGATACAAGCTAAAACCACAGTAGGCTCTGCCTGTTAGAAACTGGCAACCTGGGGAGAGGAGCTGTCCAGAGACCTGAAGGAGAAGTTATAGTCATGGCTAAAAGACACAAAGGAGGTGGGCAGGCTATCTCTTTTCTTCTATCGTCCATGTTTCTATCAGTATCTCATGTTAACTGAACTTGTTGATGCCAGTTATCAAGGAAAACAGGTGGAAAAGTATTTGTGAACAAATATAAAATGCTCAGAAAGCCTTGCCTGGTGGTCTTCTATAGTAACTTATAGAGATTTTAAGTCTTACTAATATTTTGAATTTAGGAAAAGTACACACAATGTTTCCAATTCAATTTGGGCAGATTAGCAGAAAATACAGCCAAAGAAACTGAGCTGATAATGACTCAGTAATGGTGACTCATATGTGCCTCAATATAATGACCATCTTCTGTTAAGTGCCTGCGAGCAGGACTCCAAAAGGCATAAAAGAGTCAACCTGAACTTTCAGTATTTGAGGAATTGATATATTTACAAAAGTGATATTTTTACCCATATAGGTTAAATCCATGCTTTGTGCAAGAGAAGGTAAACTTTTTACTCATTGCCAAAATAACTATTAACTTCCATCATAATTTCAGAAATAAAAATTCCTACTCTTGTTCAATCACCACATTCAAATTAATTATTTTAGTTAGCTGTGATTGCACTGTAGTATAGGCATCAAATCAAAAAATCTTATTAATATTGGATACTGAAGTTGTCTGACTATAATCCTATGAGATAATATTTCATTTATTTTATATACTATAACTTTAAAACTAATCCATGGATTCATGATGGAAGCTTTGAAAGACTGAGTTTAAAGTTATGATTTCATTGTATAAAAATATTTGAGAAAGCCATTAATACTTTACCACATGTGTACATGAATAATAATGTGTAATTTGATTTCAATACTATCAGCAAAGCTGTATATAATTAGTATTTTCCTTCAAAAGTGTGCACTCTTGTTACATACATATTTGTTACAACTTTTTTGTAATGATCTTCAGAATTTTTTATAACCAGATTATAAGTATAATAAATAATATGAACAGATTTTATGTAGAAACCTTCTTTCATCCCTGTACAGTTGATCTTAGGGAGCTTCAAACAAAACAATTGGAATAAAATATCATACCAATGGTCTAAATGCTATGGGACACACTTGACAAGGGTTGACTTAGAAAACTCCCTTCTCCATTATTACCAAGGAATGTAAAAATTTCAGCTTTAGAACAAGGTAATTTTGAAGATACATAGGACATATGCTGGGATTTAGCTCAGTTGGTAGAGCATTGCACTGCAGTCTCTGAGGTCCTGAGTTCAATTCCCAGCACTGCAAAAATGGGAGAAGGGATTGGCAACCCACTCCCAAGGAAATGCCGAAACAGCCATTGAAAACCCTATGAGGCTCGCTAAGAGGTGGATACCAACTCGAGGGCACCTAAAAATAGTACATATAGTAGAGCATCTCAGAATTCAGAGTTAAACGAAGCAAATCAGCACAAAAGAATGAGACCATAATCAGTAAAAACAAATCCAGAAGCATAACTCAGGAAGGGCTGGCTAATGAGCCTCCTGATAAAGTTCCAATCAAGAGATTTAGAGTGTAGCTGCAGCCAAAGCCTGCCAGTTAGCATGTTTAAAATAATGGCACAGGCAATGATATTAACACCAAGAAGCAATGAAAGGGTTAAAGAAAAACTGAGTTAAGAACAGAGGACCTGAACTTAGCCTATCAGTCCCTAACAGGGACCAGGAAAGAGGTGCCTTCACCAGAAGATTCCAATCATCTCTGCTAGTGCTTTGCTCAGTGGGGGAAGAATATCTCTCAAGCACTCTTAGCTGAAGAACTCTTCATTAAGAAACACTAATTCCTTTTTGTTTGTACTTAATATTCACCAAGTAATCTTGACTGTAAGTTGCATTTCCATCTGTTTCCCTCAGGGAGCAAATGTGTGATCAAACACCACTTCGTAAACTGCATCTTATCTAAGTGCTGCCTTAAAGCCCCAGGCATCTGTGAAGGCCCCTGCCACTGAGCAGGATGCCTGGGTTGCCAAGTGGGCTCTGCCACTACCTACCTAGAGGAACTGGAGCTGGTAACTCATCCTTTTTGTGTCTCAATTTCCTCTTCTTAATGGGAATTAATAATAGAACTTACATAATTTTCAGGATTGTTATAAAAACTGACACCTGATTTATACTTCAATTTTTGTGAATTTTTTTGGCTGGAGTCAATCCCTGAAGACTTCCTCCTCTGGGGGCACTGAAAACATTTTCTTTGTAGACACACTGGCTCAGAACTGGTTTTTGTGATTGACTGACAGATTTTCTGGAAAGCACCTCTGGACAATACTACCATTCTGTTGTGTGGCGGGAATGAGGGGGGGTGGACAAACATTGTTTACCTAAGGTGAATTCCTGTAACTTTGTAGCCAAGAAAATACCACCCCACAGCTTTCAGTTTAGGGCAATAAGGGAAGTGAATCTGGCCTAGGTGTACAGCTTTCTAGCCTCTTTACTTGCCTTTTCCCTCTGCCCTTCGCCTTGGTGGGAAAAAGCCACACTGAAATGAGATAAAGCTGAAAGTCCTTGAAAAAAGTACACTGTGCACATGAACAGTTTTATTGCTCAAATCACTTTGACCACACATTCCATTTGAGCTCACATGCCAAGGCTAAAGTATAGCCTTTAAGGAAGTTCATTTGCAGGGGTGTGTCTGTCACATGACCTAGCCAGGGAAACAGAAAATGAGAGCTGACTGTCAATGTTAGGCTCAGGAAGTAAAAGTGATACTGGCTAAGATTGGGGGTTCCATACCTAGTTGGAATAGCAGGAGGCATTCAGTTTGAACAGAAGCACGAAGCAGAGGCTAGGGGCTAATCCTGAAGCAAAGTCACCTAACACTGGAGAGATGGCAAGATACTATGCATTGACGTGCCATGAGTCTTAACAAACACCTGCAGCAACTCTTAGAAGGGTAATGGCATTGTCCTTGTGAGTGCACCTCCACATCCATAAGGCCAACAAATGAATTCCTTGGAACTGGTAACAAACTCTTTGAATTTCCCACCAGAAGTCACAAAACTACTAACAAAGTTTATATTTGGGGTTCTATAAATTGAACTTCTTCCATAACACTCTGTCTACCCCACCTGAACCTTGAATTTTGGGTAATGTCATCACTTGGCCTGAAAATGTCTCCAATCAAATCACTCTTTACCCAGACTGGACTCTTAGCTCTTAGAACACTAGCCACATGTGTCTGCCACATCCAATATATTCCTGCAGCTGTTGCAGACGCTCCTGCCACATCATATCAGTCACAGACTGGACAGAGGACAGACATTGCTTCAAAGGGTTAACAGAAAAGAGTTTAACATATCAACAATTTGCAAGGGAAGGCAGGTTAAAGGGATCCAACCAAGCATAGTGCTTAGAGATTAGTAAGCAAGAAGCTAACTGCCCATTGGCCTGAGGAAGCAAGATGACAGGGTGGGTACCAGATCCTGGAGAAAGCCTAGCTGTGGGAAGGAGCTGCCCCACAGTATCTATGACCACAGGGTAAGTAGTATAGCCACTGCCCAGTGTGCCAGGTTCTAGAGGGACAAAATGTGCCAGATTTCTGGGAGAACATAGCTTAACTTCTCTCTTCTCCAATTCTCCATTCCTCCTAGAGCTGCTTATTGGCGAAATCCAGCTTCAACCCATGGGCAATGAAGTCCTGGTGATGCCATCCACGGAGGTCAGCTTCTCCCAGGGCAGGAAGAAGGGCAGGCAGTGAACAATCAGCATACTCATTCTCCTCTACTTTCTTTTTAAGGTAACTTTTGTTGCCTGCCTTTATGTTGATTATAAATTAGTATGTGTTCATGTAGAAAAATCTAAAAAATACACAAAAGTAGAAATAAGAAAATAAGAGTAACTAAGACTTCTGTTTTCCAAAGCTGTCTACTATTAACATATTATCAATACAGTTGTGGATTTTGTTTTTTATATTTAAGGTGATATCATGAGCATTTCCCCATGTGACCACATAACATTTGAATACCACTTTTAAAATAACCAAATAAATTTCCACCTTGGAATACACTAAGATTTGTGTAATGTGTCCATTAATATTAACATTAAGATGACTGGTAGTTTTCTACTAGTGTATATATTTTTGGAATCAAAATTTTCATATCAGTCTGATTATTTATAAAGGAAAAAGTCTTAGGAGTGATGCTACTGAGTACATTTCATAAATGTTTCAGGGTCTTTTATGAATATTATTGTCCAGAAATTCCTGTCAGCAGTGTTAAAGGGTGCCCATCTCCCCAAGCCCTCACTCCTGAAGAAAGATAGTCCAACATCTCATTTTGCTTGCTACTACCAGGTAGAACAATGGTATTAAACTGTTCAATTATAGAGATAGATATAATGTGACAGAGCAGGCAAGAGGAAGAAACAGTGGTTATGGAGGAGTGGGTAGAGAAGAGTCAAGGGTACATATGTTTTCATTTCATAACTCTGGGGACTGGCACATGTTCTAGCACAAGAAAAGTGCTCAGTAGGATTGTTGGAAAAAGAAATACAAAGTTCCTAGCCTGCACACTGGCTGGTGGGGTGCTCTAAATTGAAACCAGTCCACCAGGGCCCTGGCCCTACCCTGTACAAAAGCCAGCCTTTCCTAGACCTGAATGCACATAAGTCGGTCCTCATTACATTGGGCCACCACATAATCTTCCCACCTCAAGATCCTTCAATTAACTCTTTGACTACCAATTTCAAACCAAGATATATGACAATAAGTATTTCATTTCCAGAAACTCCTCATTACAATGAACAAGAATATGATTAGCAAAATAATCGGAATGTATAATATGAATTTGTGAAATATCTTTTCCCACCACTTTCTTGATTTTCTTTAGGATTCAATAGTCATTTTTTGACATATGTGTCCCAATGGTAGTCAAAGGGTTCAACATCTGAGCAAACTCCATTTAGCTATATAAGGTAACACATTCACAGGTTCTGGGGATCAGGACATGAACATCCTTAGGAGGCCATTATTTTGTTTACATTACCACCTCCTAAGATTGTTGTAAAATCACAAAAGATAATAAATTTTCTGTGAAAACTACCTAACAATACATGACATATAAGAAAAAGGCAGTAAATACTAACTATGATTTTTACCATTGTTGTTAAATGCCATCAAGTAGTGTCCGACTCATAGTGACCCTGATAGGGTTTTCAATGACTGTTTTGGGATTGCCTCAGGACTGGATTGCCATGTCCTTCTCCCATTTTTGTGGTGCTGGGAATCAAACATGGAACCTCAGAGACTGCAGGGCGGCACTCTATCAACTGAGCTAAATCCCAGCCCATATATATATATATATATATATATATATATATATATATATATATATATATGTGTGTGTGTGTGTGTGTGTGTGTGTGTATAGTTGTTAGTTGCCCTTGAGTCCAGTCCAACCCATAGCGACCCTCATGGGGCTTTCAATGGCTGATTGTTTCGGGATTGCCTCAGGAGTGGATTGCCACATCCTTCTCCCATTTTTGCAGTGCTGGGAATCAAACTCAGGACCTCAGAGACTGCAGAGCCATGCTCTATCAATTGAGCTAAATCCCAGCCCTAGCCCTGTGGCATCCAATCCCATCAGATCTCCGAAGCTAAGCAGGGTTGGGCCTGATTAGGACTTGGATGGGAGACCACCTGGGAACAACAGGTGCTGTAAGGCTTGAGAGACGGACCCAGCAACCCACTCCCAAAACTCAATCTGCCATTGAAAACTCTATGAACAGTAGAGAAGCACTAACAGTAGTGTTTCACCTGTAGTACGCAGGGTCGCTATGAGTCGGATACCTACTCGACCTAACAACAACACCTAACTACCTAACA
>VMDO01019854.1:0-38044 GCA_007922755.1 Pedetes capensis
ATGACTCATACTGAATTTTCATATAACTAGCAGCTGTTATTAACCATCACAAACCAAAAATGTAATAAAGGAAGATTTAATGGTGAAAAAAAGTGTAGATCCTTTTTACCTCTGGTTAAAAATACAATTTTATCTACACTGGAACATACTCATTATATTATTTAACTGTAAGCCAGTGGAGAGATTAAGTAGAATTTATTTGAAAACCAAGAGTAAGCTAAATCTTAGTCTACCTTAACCAGTATGAGTGCTCGAAATACTGGGATGAAAATTCCTATTGTATTATAAACTGAGTTGAGGTATTCTGGAGTGCTGGATTCAGTTTTGGTTTGCCATTCTTTAAAAAAGACATTGACAAATTGGAACTAATACATAGGGCAACCAAGATAGTAAAAGGGCTAGACATAGTGTCACATAAGGAATGTTTAGAAAAAACTGGAATGTTTAGTCTGCAAAAGAAAAGAATGCTGGGGCTAAAGATTGGTTCGAGGAACATGATAGCCATCTATCTTTAAACATTTACAGGACCAACAAAATAAAAAGGATTTTTTTTTTTTTTTTGGTCAAAGAAGTACTCTCTACTAGTGGTAGATTAAGTTCAAAGAAGGTAAAGCTTGCCTTATTAGAATGAGAACTTTCTTAAATTTCAAAATTCTAAAGTGGAATGCATTTTCTAATTTATATGCTAACTTAGCAGAAAATTGGACTCCAGTATCAACAGCATGCATGAATCCTGTCTAAATATCCTTCTGCCTTGCTAGTTAAGATTGTTCATGAATCTATATTTCATCAAGAATATCTTCCATGATAATTGATAAATATATGGCTTTAATAGTAAGCCTTCTGTTGATCCAGATATTGAATAGAAATTATGCTGCAGACAACAGTTAAATAATATAAAATTAGAACTTTAAGGGTGGATATCTCTTGAATGAGCAGAGAAAGAACACTTTTAATTGTAAATGTATATTTAAGAGTATAGAAAAGTATAAGTAAGTATATTTGTAAAACACTGAGTAGGCAAATGTGACTGGCAAAAAGCATATACATAAATGTTTATCAAATAATTATTTAGAAGGAGAGAATAGGTTAGTCTCCAATATCTTCCAAAGTCTGAACTAAATGATAACAGTTATCATTTTATTTGACCAGTTACTTACTAACATTGATATAACTGATCACTGCCTCCTCTTTCAAATAAATTCATCATTGGGCTCCCACACTTGTTGAATACCTGATTATTAATCTTCCTTTCTGGATGCTCCTTCTAGTTTCCTTTACTGATTTTTTTGTACTTATTTCAGAGGTGGTATGATTTAAATCACTTAGAGTTATATACCATGTACAAAATGGCATCTCCTGAACATATCTCCAACCTCTACTTCCTTAAATTTCAAATTTCAGTTACTGGGCTGGGATTTAGCTCAATTGGTAGAGCACTGCGCTGCAGTCTCTGAGGTCCCGAGTTCAATTCCCAGCACCGCAAAAATGGGAGAAGGACCTGGCAATCCACTCCCAAGGCAATCCCGAAACAGTCAGCCATTGAAAACCCTATGAGGGTCGCTATGAGTCGGAGACCGACTCGACGGCACCTAACAACAACAACAAACACATAACAGCACTATTTGATATTTATTAAAGAATATAAAATTAAAATTAAACCTGTCTAAAACTGAACACCTGCTGTCTACTTTACCTCCCAGCAGTACCACCTCTTTCTCTTGTAATATTCTCTACCTTATTACTTTATAGTTCAATTATTACAGTTGCTCAGAAAACTAGATTCATTCTTAATTTCCTTTACTTCCATTGCCACCCACACAATTCATCAGTAAATCTTGTTGGATCACTTTTTTTTTTTTTTTTGTGGTACTGGGGGTTGAACCCAGGGCCTCGCGCCTGCATGCTCTGCAAGTGCTGGACCACTGAGCTGTACCCCCAGCCCAATTTTTTTTTTCTTTTTGAGACAGTGTCTCGCTAAATTAGGCAGACTGCCTCTGTTCAAAAACTTGCGATCCTCCCGCCTCCGCCTCCAGGGCCGCTGGGATTACAGGCGTGCACCACCACACCTGGTTTGGATCACTCTTCAAGATATGTTCAGTGTAATCAGTGCTCATCTCTACAACTACTCCTAGATTCCAGCCACCTCTGTGTATTTACTAGATTACTATAACTTCTTACTTCCACCTTGTCCCAACAGTACGTTCTCAGCACAGTAGATTTTAAAGGAAAATCAGATCATGGCACAACTCTTCCCTAAATCTTTTGGTGGTTTCTGTTTCACCCAGAGTAAAAGCTAAATATTTTACAGTGACCCATACAGCCCTAGTGATCCAGAACCCTCCTCTTCCCTGAACTCAACTCTTAGGACTCTCCTTTTTATTCATTTTACTCCAGTCACATAGTTTTTTTCGGCTTTTTTATTTCAAACATGAAGACAAGGTCTGCAGAACAATTTTGTGAGTGGTGTTGGATCAATACAACTCATCTCTCTATTTTCTTTACAATTCTCAAGAATATAATTGTGGAAAGACCAGGTACAGTGGTGCACAGCTGTAATCCCACATACTCAGTAAAAGGAGGCAGAAGGACCACAAGTTCAAGGCCAGAGGCAGCCTACATAATTTAGCAAGACCCTGACTCAAAATAAAAATATAAAATAAAATAAAAAGTTGGATGAAGGTGCAACCCAGCAGTAGAGCACTTGTAAAGTATGTGCAAGGGCTGGGATTTAGCTCAGTGAGTAGAGCACTGCGCTGCAGTCTCTGAGGCCCTGAGTTCAATTCCCAGCACCGCAAAAATGGGAGAAGGGCCTGGCAATCCACTCCCAAGGCAATCCCGAAGCACTCAGCCATTGAAAACCCTATGAGGGTCGCTATGAGTCGGATACCGACTCGACGGCACCTAACAACAACAACAACAAAGTATGTGCAAAGAAGGCCCTGGGTTCAACCTCAAGTACAAAAGAAACCCCAAACCAAACCAAAACAATCAACCAAACAAAGAAAAAGAAAAGAATAATTGTAGAAAATCTGAGGAAATAAACATCTTGAGCTAAGAGAGGACTAGCTGGAAAAGCACATGCTTGTTATAGTTCTCCCCTAGAATAGGAAATCTTTCATTGTATTAGCCTAGAAAGTTCTGTAACTCTAGGGTATAAGATACAGATTGGACTGCTTTCTGGGGACCCCCACTGTGGTACAAGTAGAATATATGCAGATGAGATTCAATTCAGCCCAGACAGTTTTCCTGATTCTCATGGGACCAGCTCACAGTAAATCCTAGCTTTCCTGTTGTCTCTTGCTTCCTATGTAGGCAATAAAACTACCTCATGCAACTTGTTGGATATAGGTGTTCTGTCTCACCAGACACAGACAAGTTGATAAAATGTGCACATTGAAGCTGCTTTACAAAGCACTTAATGAGGACCTTTGGAATTACTGTTCCCTGTATCTAATGGTACCATTCTTCAGATTTCCATATGGCAGGTGTTCTCATTTCCTTCAGGTCTTTACTCGCTAATCATCATTTTGACATACATGCACTAATTAAACATTTGTTCCCCACACCCCAAGTTCATAGGCTGAAGTCTTAATCCCCAGTTTGGTTGTATTTGAAGGTGAGACCTTCGGAAGGTAATTAGTCATGAGTGGAACCCTAATTTATTGAATTATTGTCCTTACAAAAAGAGAAAAAAAGAGAGAGAAACTATTTATCTTTGCCATGTAAGGATACGTGCAGAAGATATTCACCTGCATACCAAGCAGATGATCTTCATCAGACATAAAAATCTATTGCCATCTTAATCTTGGACTTCCCAGACTCTGGAACTGTGAGAAATAAATATTGTTATTTAAGTCACCCAGTATATGATATTTCTGTTTGCCTCCTGAACTAAGATGGCTCCCCTATGTAAAATCATGTTCATTCATTTCCGTGCCTTTATTTTTCTCCCTTAGCACTTACAAATATACCATTTGCATGCTAAATATTTGAATAATTTATCTGGTATATTTTGTGTCTTCACTAGAAATGTAAATAAGGAATTTTGTTCATAAGGATTTTTGTTCATAATGCTGACTGCCATACTTGTACCTAGATGGGTATATGAGACATAGTGATTGTTCAATAAATACTTGTTAAGCAATTTTTTTGGTGTTTGTTGAAATACTTGAACATTAGGCTAAAGATTAAGAATCGTGTTTACTTGTCTCTGAGAAACTTATGCTGGCCTGGGAATGGAGCTCAGTGGTGGATCACTGGTGTAGCATGTGAGGCCCTGGGTTCTATCCTCAGCACTGAAAAATAAACTGTTGTGTTAAGGATATATGGTAGGAAAATTAATTTCACAAATTATGACTTAAATATACACAATGCTTAAAAGTTGCAAACATTTAAGTAAAGAAAATAATCTGGTATATATTACAGTAATTTACATCATCTTGTGGTCAAGATGAAATAAATCAGAACAAAAAAGAGTAATTGCAAAAAATTAATATTCAATGGCTGATTATGGTTAAAAAGGAAAAGAAATCAAGATGAATTCTGGGTTGAGGAGATCTGGGGTAATAAAGATCTGGGGTAATAAAGATATTAAAACGAAGAACTCATTGAGGGTGAAATGAAAGCACAACATGGCATTATTTGTAATACAAAGTAATGCAGCAGCAGTAGTAGTAGCAGCAACAGCAGCAGCTTTGTTGTTAGATGTCATTGACTTTTCAAAGGCTGATTGTTTTGGGATTGTCTCTAGAATGGATTGCCAGGTCCTTCTCCCATTTTTGCAGTGGTGGGAATCAAACTCAGGACCTCAGAGACTGCAGAGCAGCACCCCAGCTACTGAGCTAAATCCCAGCCCTAGTAGTAGTGTGGTAGTAGTAGTAGTAGTAGTAGTAGTAGTAGTAGTAGTAGTCATATTAGTAGTAGTAAAATGACACCTGTTTTGCTACAAATAAAATACCATTGTTTTTCTGTTTTAAAATTGTCTTACCATTTTCAAATGTTTATTTGGGCGTAATGGAGAGAGAAATTCAGGTGAAAATATCTAATATGTATTTGGTGGTAAAAAAACACTCTGGAAAGGTAGACAAGTAGGAGATATTAATCTGCCACATTCTTCTTGTCCTCTGAGAATTCAGATTGTAAGAGGATGACAATTTTGACAGAAAGGATATAAGGAGATAAAAGAATAAAGCAGAATAAAAGCAGCCATTGGAATAGGAAGAAAATCATTTAAAGGTATAAATCAAGGGTGGAGGATTTTTCAACACATATCTGCTCAGTTGTAAAGTTAAGAAAAATGAATATTGAAAAAATAAAGTCAACAATGGTATCTATTTTTAATAAAATTATAAAAGAGGAAATCATGTTACAAAGAACAAGATAAGAAGATTGCAGTAAGCCAGGAGCTGTGGAGCATGCCTATAAATCCAATGACTTGGGATGCCAAGACAGGAGGTTTGTGAGTTTGAGGCCATGGGTACCCTGCACAACTTAGTGAGATCTTGTCTCAAAATAAAAAAAATAAAAAGGCACTGGAGGGCAGCTCAGTGGTGGGGTGATTGCCTAGCAAAAACAGGCCCTTGGGTTCACTACTGGATTAATGAAGAAAATAATATTTCAGTGGATGATGTAAAGTACCATTTAGACACATGCATTCCTTTCAGGAATGAAGCTTGTATTTCTTTAGCTGCTGGGAATGTTGGTGATTGACAGTTCTTATCTAAGTCTTTCTCCCAGAATTGACCTTGGTCAAAGGAATTTTGCTTACTACTCACTCTGCTCATCCCCCTTTCTCTGGGACTCCACTACATCTAAGGTCCAGGAGGAGGTATAAAGGCTAGCTTTCTTGGCTTAAGGAAGGTCTTAAGTGGAGCAGGGACTCAACCCCAAGCCATCAGTTTCACTGAGGTCTTCCTTGTGACTACTTCTAATTTCAATCTCCCATTGATGTTGCTCTTGAGGACTCTCTTCTTTAAACTTCTTGTATTTGATTCTCTCTCTCAGGGAATCCCATAGATATATTAGACATCTGAGAAATATTGAAGAGAATGTGTGTTAAAATGTGAGCACTAATAACATTCAGGCTTATGATAAATAAAAAGTTGTTGTTGTTGTTAGGTGCCGTTGAGTCGGTATCCGACTCATAGCGACCCTCATAGGGTTTTCAATGGCTGACTGTTTCAGGATTGCCTTGGGAGTGGATTGCCAGGTCCTTCTCCCATTTTTGCGGTGCTGGGAATTGAACTCGGGACCTCAGAGACTGCAGCGCAGCGCTCTACCCACTGAGCTAAGTCCCAGCCCAAATAAAAAGTACATTACATAAATTCCTAAATTCATCTGTAGTCATTGCAATTCAATATGGATTTATTAAGCATTTAACATTTATAAAATACCATTCCATTTGCTTTGGAAACATAAAAAGAGCAAAGATGGGCCTTGTTCCTAAACTCACAAGAAAAGCATTAAACTCCTGAAAGAGTATTGATTCAGATTGTGACTGGAATTCTCCCAGATTACAAACACACTCATGATTAACAGCCTGCAGATGTGCATGCACATGTGAAAGGCAATTGGACTGTGAAGGATGTGAGGTGATACTAGTCTGCACTTACAAGATATCCTTCTTAAGATACTTTCAGCATCTGTAGACCATTTAGTACTTTAACTACCTTCTTAGTTCCTTATACAGGTGTGCACCTGTAGTTTCAAGAACATAGAAAGAATATAAATTGGCTTAAAAGGTAATGTTATCCTTTTCTACACTGAATTAAAGCTGTATATGTGGAAAGTTCCTAAATTCTGAGAATATTAATTGTTCACAGATAACTATTTCCCACAATTTTCAGGAAAAAATAATTTGTGGATTCTTGTACTAAGAACTGGGAGAAGGATGTGGCAATCTACTCCCAAAGCAATGCCAGGGGTGATCAGCCATTAAAAATTCTATGAGGGTTGCTATGAGTTGGACCTGACTCTATAGAACCTGATAAGAACATACCAAGAACAATGATAATAACTCAATTTTTAAACTTTGAACATTGTCTAAAAAACAGTTCCATCTCTCCTTTCCACATCCACTGATCTCATTGGGAAAATCAGAAAGAACTCAGGGTCTCAACTTTGATCTTTTCTATTCTCAATTTGGGGACATTGTTAGTAATCTGTATTACCCAATAGTTAAGGTTTCTATAAATTTGGATTGCAAGAAAACACTAGCTGCTAGGTAGGAAGACCTACAGCAAGAAGAGAACTCATAGGATTACCTATTGAGAAAGTAAGAAGTGACATTCATCGTAAAAGATGTTGTAAAACACTTCTACAAATAGCTATTCACTAGATTCTTAAGTACTTTACAGGTAGGAAACTCAGAATTTAATAGTCTCTGCCATCAGTCTTAAATAAATCCTTCTATGACAACTGAAGTCTATTTCCTGTTTTCATATCTTTAAAGTTCTCAGTGATCCATATAGCAGCCTATAGTAAATTTTCACCACATGGAGTAATCATTGAATCTATTTTCTGTCTCTCTTTTATATCATATCACATTCAATGTAGATGACTTAATTTGATTTTGCCATCTAAAATACATATAAACTATTCTGATCTACACTGTTTTTATAGTTCTTGCCCTGAGAAAGTTTATATTAATGTTGATATTATGATGAATATTGCTGCATCATTATGTACAACCTTGTTATTGTTGTTGTTAGGTGCCGTCAAGTCGGTATCCGACTCATAGTGACCCTCATAGGGTTTTCAATGGCTGAGTGTTTCAGGATTGCCTTGAGAGTGGATTGCCAGGCCCTTCTCCCATTTTTGCGGTGCTGAGAATTGAACTCAGGTCCTCAGAGACTGCAGCGCAGTGCTCTACCAACTGAGCTAAATCCCAGCCCATGTACAACCTTAGCAGTTATTTTCAAGATAAGGACAGCCATCCCATAATGATACTGTATTATTCACCCACAGTGTATTCTGAAATGTCTTCTATCTACTTTTAAATAAGAAATATAAGTTGTAAAATATCCAGCCTACATCACGGGTTCCAAATGGCAATGCTTGTTTCATTCTTAATTTTTAAACCTGATATTTCATCCTTTGTTTTAAATTTCATTAATTTGCCATCAGGAAATAAAAGTGTTTCTTTAATTTAATGCTTGTTTTTGTTATATTAGTGATATTTATCCAGTTTTTGGGAAATGGCCTGTTGACAGTTTCTGAATTAAATTTTTATTTACAAAGAATAGTGCTGTGGGAGTGAGACTGAATAAGGGAGTTTCCTTGGTGAATAAGCCTACATGGCTTATCCCTAACCATGTCCCACTTTTAGATAGTACATTATCTTAATCAGTGTACACTCTGTGTGTGACACTGTAAAGTGATATAAAGAAATTCTGTTCTTCCACATGGATATTTATTGATCATGATATTTAAGCAAAGCAGATTCTTCTTTATTAGGAGGGTTAAAAATTGGGCTTATCTTGACAAGTGTAAATGTTTAGCTTAAGGATTAATTGATAACTTTCTTGTGTATATATCTAGAAATACAACATAAATATCCTGGCAAATGTCTTATGGAATATCCAAAAAGAGTAATTAATACAATTCCATTTTAAGCATTTTGCTTAATTAATTTTTCCAGAAATATTTTAAAATAAAATCATGGCTACTGTGAAATCTTAATGGCTACCTATTTATCTTTTTCTATTTGCTTATTTGTCCAAATATTTTTGCTTATCATATACCATATACTTCTTTATGTCTGTGGCCATAGTACTGGAAATAAAAGGATTTAAATGGTAAGAGCATTATTTAATGCATATCACCAAAGTTTGGAAAACAAACCACTTCCAAAATCCACCACATGTCCTTTAAAAAATGGTATATGTAGAAATGTGTAATAAATAAGAAGGTAAATTAGTGAAGTATGTATGAAAACATTGCAAAGACATATTGCTGAGCTGAAAAAACAGGCAAAATTCAAAATATTAATTATATAATTCCTTTATAATATGTATATACAGGTATATGTCATTGTAATATACTTGTAATATTCAAACAGCTAAAAATAATCTGGCAGAAAACTCACAAGACTATTGACTGATTATTTGTAGGGAGATAAGTGAGATGGATATAAGTTGAAGGTGATATTACTACTGACCTACATAATTCCTTACTGTCTGAATTTTTAAATATGTATAAAAGGACTTTATCATTTTATAATTTAAAATGAATCTAAGAATAAGCTATACCATTTTGCTGTTCAGGAAATAAGGAAGTGCTATCTTTATACTCTTAATTCTTTTATGTGGACATGTTAACTAGAAATCATTTTCAAGGATTCTCTTTATATGTAGCCCATCATTTTGTTCTTTTTCAGTTAGCATAGCTCCTAAAGTTTAAAATAAAATTAACAAGAATTATCTTTTTCTTTTTTTTTTTTGGCAAAGGGAAACAGTGTCAATGTCTACCAGCTTTTGGAATTATGATGATAACTTTTTTAATAAAGATTTTAGAAATCTCCCAACAAAGAAATTAAAAATAGTCTTAAGCCAACAGAAACTCATCTGGAAAATAAAATTTTGCTGAATAAGATATAAATATGCTTTAAATTACATTAAAACAACAACATCAACAATGCATGAGTCAAAATTTCTGAAGTACTGACAGCCACAGCCCATAAATTGCTATGAATTTTTTACAGCACTAGGTGTGAACATTACGAGGTGGGGAACAGCTTCATTTAGAATTCACAATGTGCTGTTAAGTAAGCCAATAAAAAATCAATCTACTGTCTCCTCCTCCTGACTTTAACTTTAGGTAGCATTTTTTTCTTCATGAAATTCTTTTCTACATCTCTAATTGCATATATAATTCTTCTATCTTAATGGTATTCTCTGGTTTTTAATTGAAACAATGGCATTTTAATGGCAAGCTCAATTACAGACGCTGAATTTTGGCCCAACAACCCACGAATTCTTCTCTTAGATCATTAGCAAGGACATAGTTGCTATTAACGGTGGTGAAAATTATTCAGTATTTTTAGATCGGCTGATCATTTGTAGAGACAGTTTCACATGTAGCGTGCTCCTAAATTCCTTACAGATGAGAGAGAGAGAGAGAGAGGGAGAGTGAGGAGAAAGTCAGAATTATGGCGATTGTCTTAGGTGGGATGCTTAGGACATCACCTTGAATTCTCAGTGGAATGGTACTCAAATATTTTCAAGCAATCAATCATGTGAAATACATTGATTTTTAGGTATAAAGTCTTAAAATAGTTAAATATTAAACATAATATAGCTCTGAGGATGCAGTTCAGTGGTAGACTGCTTGCCTAGCATGTACAAGGCCCTGGGTTCAATCCTTAACTTATAAACAAACAAACAAATACAAGACAAACAAAACCACAGAAAATCATTGCTGGTGTGGTGGCATATGCCTGTAATCCTTGCATTCCAGAAGCTAAGGCAGGAAGATTGAGAGTTTGAAGCTAGCCTGAGCTATCGAGTGAATTCCATGCCACCCTAGGCTACATAAGCTAATCTTGTCTCAACACAAAAACCAAAAAACAATAACAAAAACATAGATTATGAAAATTAACTGATATGTATATGAAAATCAAATGATATGGAGCACATAAGCATCAACATTCTAGGCATCAGTGAGCTAATTTGGACTAGACCATTTTGAATCAGATGATCATGTGGTCTACTATACTGGAAATGACAAGTTAAGGAGGAATGGGGTTGCATTAATCATCAAAAACACATTTCAAGATCTGTCCTGAAGTACAATGCTGTCAGTGATGGAATAATATCCATATGCCTACAAGGAAGACCAGATAATATGACTATTATTCAAATTTAGACATTCACACTAAAGTCACAAATGAAGAAAAAGAAGGTTTTTACCAGCTTCTACAATCTGAAGTAGATTGAACATGCAATCAGGATGCACTGTTGACTGGAATGCAAAAGTTGGAAATAAAGAAGAAGGCTCAGTAGTTGGAAAACATGGCCTTTCAGACAGAAATGATGCTAGAGATTGGATGATAGAATTTTGTCAGACTAATGACTCTTTCATTGCAAATGCATTTCTTTACCAACATAAATGGGGACTATACACGTGGAAGTTACCAGATGGAACATACAGGAAGAAAATTGACTACATTTGTGGAAAAGATGATAGAAAAAATCAATATCAAAATTTAGAACAAGACCAGGTGCTGATTGTGCATCCGAACATCAACTGCTCATGTTCAGGTTCAAACTGAAACTGAAGAAAATCAGAACAATTTTACAAGAGCCAAGGTATGAACTTGAGTATACACCATCTGAGCTGAGAGACCACCTCAAGAACATGGTTGACACACCAGCATTAGACACTAATGATAGAAGATCAGATGAGTTGTGACATGACAACAAAGACATTATTCATGAGAAAACCAAAAGGATCTTTAAAAGACAGGCAAAAAAGAAAAGACCAAATTACATGTCAAAAAAGACTCTGAAACTTGGCCTTATATATTGAGCAGCTAGAGTAAAAGACATGACAGAGTTCAAGAACTAAATAGTGGATTTCAATGGGAAACTCAAGAAGACAAAATCATATATTATAATGGCATGTGCAAAGAGCTGGAGAGAGAAAACCAAAGGGATATGACTCATAGCAACCCTATGTACAACAGATGAAACACTCTGATGCAGTCCTATGCCCACCACTACCTCAATGCTTCCCTGCTATTAGTAGGGTTTTCAATGGCCTATTATTTTGCGACTGTTTTCAGGAGTAGGTCTTTCTCCTGTGATTCAAGCAGTGTTGTTGTTAGGTGCCATCGAGTTGGCTTCTGACTCATAGTGACCCTATGTTCAATAGAGGAAATACTATTGTCAGTACTTCTCTACTATTCATAGGATTTCCAATGGTCGATTGTTTCTTGGGAGTGGGTTGCTGGGTCCTTTTCCCAAGCCTACAGTACCTGGTGTTCCCAGGCAGTGTCTCATCTGAGTACTAACTAGGCCCGACCCTGCTTAGCTTCTGAGATCTGATGAGATCAGATGCCACAGCGGTATGGCTGCACGTGATCAAAAGATTAGATCTTTTAAGTTAGATTTTCCATTCTATTTTATTATGAACAATATAGAAAAGTAGAAAAAATTTTCTGTGTGTCAAGTAATGTCAAATTAGAAATGCATTTTTATGCCCAGCCCAGTATTCTTTTGGCTCTGTGTATGACTCCCTTCCAATTGTTGAAGACAGAAGATTGAGCACAAGAGACTAAGTCTCTGCTCTTATAGATATTATAATCTAGTGTGCATGATAGATCAATCAAGAATAAACCAATTACTACTTATTTACTATTTCAGACAATTATAAGTGCTACAGAAACAAAAGATGAAGCAGCATAAAGGAAAAGAGTGTGCAATGGATAGGACTTGCCATTTTACTTGGATTTACGGAGAAGAGTTATGTGATGAGGTAAAAATTTGAATAGAAACCAGAGTAGACTGAAAAAGGAAGATGAAGCTATTTTGTGGCCAGGGCACTCTGGACTGATAAAGTGGCGATGGCAGAAGCCTTGAAGAACACATGCATTTGAATTACAGAATGCAAAAATAGGAAGAAAGTGTTCCTGGGGCAAGTTAAACTAGTCATCTAGAACCAGACACAGACATAAGAAGAATTATAGGACTTTTGCTTTTGTTGAGAGTGAGATGAGAGCTATTGGAAGTTTTTGAATAGAAGATATCATATTACTTATGTTATAAAAGAATCATACACAGAGAATACAGAATGGAAAATAAGAAGGAAACTTGGGAGACTAGCTAGCTATGGGAAGAGTCCAGGCAACACATAATGGTGGTTTGAACTAAGGAACTATCAAAGGAGATGATGAGAAGTAGATGGAAATTGGTTTGATTTTCAGTCGGGATTATTCAACACTGCTTGATTGACTTTTGGGTGCGAGCAAATAGAGGAAGCAGGATGGTTTCTTGTGATTTCTTTTTTGTTTTTTGTTTTTTTTGTTAGAAAAAATGGCTGAATGATTGTGCCATTATCTTCTGTGAAGAGATAAGTTTGGAAATGAAAGTCAAAATTTTTGCTGTTGCCATATTTAATTGGTGATGTCTATTAGGTAGGCAAATAGATATTTCAGACCAGAATAGGGAAGAAATTTTGATGGAGTTAAAGTGGCCCAGGTGTGTAAGTCTGGACTTTGATTTTAAGACTTCAATCTGAGTTGGCAAGACTAAGCATATGACACACACTAAGGAGGTTCATAAAAATGGGCTTAAAATGAAAGCTGAAGACCTATGGACTTCCAGTGGGAAACACACCATTATAGTGGTGAGTTTCCATTTTGTCATTCCTTTTCAGTCAGTGGTGGTAATGGAATTAGCTATTAGGAGACTGTATGTTGAAACTGGAATGTGAGAAAAAGGAATCTCATGATTTTATGAGTTTTTCATTAAGAAAGGCATGAATGGCCAGACTTGCTTAAGCACCATATGGTCTATACTTCTCTAGAGCCATGCATATTAAAGTTATAATATATGCTATCTCTTTGGTTTTGAAAAAATAGGTCAGAAGAGATACAACTCATAGCTGTCTCTGGAAAATCACATTCCAGTCCAGCCTTTAAGACTATCACCATGCCTTTGATTAAACATTGGCAAATGCAGCCTGACACAGTGGCACACACTTGTAATCCCAGCAACTCTGAAGGCAGAGGCAGGAGGATCGCAAGTTTGAGACCAGAGGCAGTCTGCAGAATTTAGCGAGACCCCATCTCAAAAAGTAAAAAAATGGGCTGGGGTTGCAGCTCAGTGGTATAGCACTTGCAAAGCACGCAACTGTGAAGTCTTGGGTTCAACCCCCAGTACTGAAAAACAAACAAACATACAAAAACAACAACAACAACAACAACCCCCCCCCCCCCCCCAAAATAAAAACCTTTGGTAAATCCTCCAGGGTCAACAATTGTAATAATAAAAAAGTAAATTGACTTTGTAGATGCCAAAACACTCTCATTCTATTTAAATTTGACAAATATTTAATTTCCAGAAGAGCATTCTAGATTTCACACTTTAAATTTCAATGTGCATTTGTCAACTTATCTACTTTAAATCCATTCATTTAGGATAATGAAACTGGAATAGTAGGCAGAAAACCCAAAGCTGACTATTTCTTTATTGTTTAAATACTAAAGAGATTTGAAATTCACTATAATGAAAAAAAAAACCACAAGCTCCAAAATACCAGAAGATAACTTGAATGTAAATTTTTAGTGAACTTAAACAGAATTCTTAATTAGACTAATAGCTTAGTGCAAGAATTTTACTAGCTAAACATCTTTCCATTTCTCTTAAATCATTGTCTTCAAAATTGAAAAGAAAGAAATTGGAGATTATTTTAAAATATAAAACCATAATAGATGTGACCTTGGAATTTTATCCCTTTCTGTTTAATGAATACAATTAATGTTCTGTAGGGGTAATTTATCTGAAACTACTGTACTAATTATGTTAAATTGTCTCTAATTATTATTTTCAGGCAACTTGTCACAAATAGACCAAGTTTAAAATTACAATCCTCATGGAATCTATGGTGTTTGATAAACAGAAAGTTATAACTTTATGTATATAATCATGATGTCAAACCAGCAGCCGATTGAGTGGAACTTGATGGAGCCAGTGCTTTCTAGTAGCTGAAATACTGAAAAGGGATTCAGTAGATGTGCATTTTACTCCCACCTGGCCTTCTTTTGTGATACAGAGATGAACTCTCCTCAATGGGAATGAGCCATGCTGCTTTACTCATATAACTACCAAGATTAGATTCAGGTTTGAACTCATTAGCTGAAAGGAAACACTTTATTGTGGTAGTACAATACAATTGTGTTCAGAATGGGAAAAAATATACAGACAATGTTGTAGATATGTTTTGGAAACCATCAGTCCCATTAGTAACTCTAGCCACTATTGAACTCTCAGAGAAGGAAATAAATATTCTCACTGACTTAAACAGCTCCGGTCTGTAGCCTTGATTCACACTTGATTTCATTCTTTCTCTCAAAAGTTGTGAGCTACTCACATTGACAGTGGGAACAGGAGTCTGATAAAACAGACCTCCTAGAAGAGGCCTTGCCTTCTTAATATTGAAGAGGATCCCGGGCCTCAGAAAGGTCTTATAATGGGAGCTGCCCCAACAAATGCTTTCTGCCCTAGGGGCCTGTGTTACAAATAGTGTTTCAAAAGAAGTACAAGGAACTGACAGGAGGAGAAAGAAATGCGGTTAGGTTCAAGGGAAGTTATATTTAGTTTAGTTTTTTTTTTTAATTTTAGTTTAAGAATTTCCTAAAATGCTGTAAAAACTCAAAATACGATAATCAAAAGCAATTGCAAAAATTTACTTTGACATTTGTTTTACATTTTGTAATCTTGTGGAAATCACATCTCAGCATTTTATGATTTTTTTATTTGAACACACTTTGCAAGAGTCTTTTGGGACTGAGTACATTAAAGACATATTGCTATGAAGTCAGAAAGTCAAGAGGTATACATAGTATATTTTGCTTGAATCAGTATAAAATCTTTTGTTCTAAAGCACTCCCAAACTAGAAAAGTTGTACTGCTTATAATTTCTTGCAAAGAATTTAAATAGCTGATAAACATCCATAGTTGAATTCTAGCAGGGACATAAATGTGAGGTCCAAAAAGAATTCCACTCAAAACATTGGATCCTATTTCCAAGTACAGCTGGAAATGTTGGCATTTTACTCCAATCCCCATCTGACACAATTCTGCAGCCATTTTATAAACCAGACATAATCTATTAATTATACTACATTAGTCTCCGTTTCATGCCCTGATTAAAGATTCTAAAGATTTTACTTTTACCTTTGCGAAACTCCATTCTGGGGCTACCAGGTTTTGGAGAATTCTCAGGACTTGGTTTGTAATTGAACACTTGGAAATCATTCACTAGAGCAATGACTTTATCTCTCCAATGATCCTAAGCTTGGACCTGATCTTAGGAACACTTGTGAATGCCACCTTGCCTTCGCCCACCTGTTTTAGGTTTCCCCTCCTCTCTTTATCTATCTTTTCCACACAACAAGACAATCCAAAGGGTGTGTCATTTAGGTGTCACCAGGTCTGTGAGAAGTGAAAACCTCTGCCAGTTAACATAAAACAAAATCCCAAAGGTTTCAGGGAATCACATTTCCCTACTGCAAAGAAAGTTGAGAAGAGGGGCAAGGTAGCTTTGGAGTGGGAGTTTGAATGAGGACACTTTGTCCATGAATGGAAACTCTACATTCTTTGTTGTTTTAACAGGCTGTGTCTGTTCTCCTTGAAAGGAATTGTATGAGAGAAGATTGGATTAAGTAGTTTTTATTTTATTTCAAAGAACTTGTACACTTTTCGAAAGATCAGCTTACTTAGCCAAGTAATAAACTCTTGTTTTACAATAATACTAGTGTATATTATATCACTCCAGCTTACTACAAAATACGGAATTAGAGTTGGGAAACAAAACGTTTGTTTCTTTGGTGAATGAGGCATATATCATTACCTATTCACTCTGCCAGATATAACTTGAACCTTCTAAGCTATTCAAAGAAATACCAAACTAGTTAATCTGCTTTAGGAAGAAAAGAAAAATAGCTTTACATCTACTCAGACTCCTGTTTTTTAGCCTTTTGCAGTCCAAAGGAAGTCTAAGTCTATTTTCTTTGCATTTGTATCTTTTGTAAAGTTAAAAGATGTTTGCATACTTTCCAATTCCACCTTTCACACTTTTTAGAGCATTGCAATTTCACAGAGGATAAATGAGTTCACTGGACCAAACATTTATTTAGCTGATTACTTCTCATCACATAGAAACCAGAGTGTGCAGATTTTCAGTTTATAAATAATGTTCAACTAAAATATAATATGCTTCTCATATTGTAGACTACTTAAGCCGATGACTATCATTTTATAAAAGTTATTTGCATTACTCATCTTCGTCTATTTACATATCTCTAAATCTTTATGTTTAGAATGATCTCTATCCTTTTGAACTTAATATTTGTTTTACACACTGCCATATGAAGACAAAACCTATTTTTGTATTCCGTTTAATTAACTACTATCTTAATTTTTCTTTCTGATTCACAGATTAACCACTGATTGGATAATTTATTTTGTCTTTACCCTCCATATAATAATCAAATTTGCTTCAAGAAAATCATCTCATTTGCATAACTTTTACTAGCTGTCTTTTTTTTTTTTTTCAAAAGAGATCCATATATTTCCAGGAAGGGTTATTTTTATTGATTCTTGTTAACTTCTTTACTAATGTACTCCTTCATAGATGCATATTCTACTGTGGTCACTACTGCTTTGTCTATAAAACAACCAGAAGAAAAGTCATGAGTGCTCTTATCAGATGCATAAATTAACCGACTGATTTCCATTCTCAATACATGCTTCAGGTTAAGCGAGTATTTTCCATCAGACGTGACTCTTTCAGACACGTTACTACACATGAATTGACTGACATAAACCTCTGACTCTACATGTTGTTGGCTGCTTCATCCAGAGATCTAACACTATCAAAGTCAAAAATAGTAACAACTTGTCAAATTTCCTGAGTGAAACATGACACTGGCATGAAAATTTCCTATTGAACCAAATTATCCCTTTCTTAACTCTTGTGAACACTTGTAGTATTTGGGAGTTTTGAGAAAAGCTGACAGTCACAGGTCCAAACAGCTTGGTCTCACTCTTAGAAGACTGCATTTCCTTGATTGGCTCCATAAAAAAAAAATCATACTCCGAAATGACTTTATATATCTTTTCTTTTTTTCACATTTGAAAAATTTGGAGAAATGATATAATACAGATATCAATAGTTCTGCATCCTATCTTATGTGGATTACATGTAATATTGTTATGATAGTTACTAGTTCGCATGCAGGGGACATACAAGGGTTTATGTACTACAGTGACAGAAAAATATTAAGGATGGAACCAGTGAATGGCCTTCCACTTGAGTTAATAGTATTTTTAAAAAATTTGTTTAATTTAGTGATTCTCATACTTAGAGACTAGAAAAGAATTTGCAGGAACAAAGAGAGAAGTAGGTAGAGAAAAAAGATCAGAGTGAGTCATAAAAAAGGAAAAGAAAGAAAAGGGAAGAAATAAGCAATTATTACAAATGTCAGTAGAAAGAAAAATATGTTCATAGCAAATTGGGCAGAAAGTACAGAGTTTTTATATATCCTCTGCTCTCCCCACAACCTTCACCAATATCAACATCTTTCATCAGGGTGGTACATTTGTTACAATCAATGATCCTACATTGAACACGCCATTATCACCCAAAATCCAAAGTTTACATTTGGGCTAAATGTTGGCGTTTTATATTCTATGCATTTGGACAAATGTATAATGGCATATATACACCATTATTGTGTTACACAGAGTAGTTTCATGGCCCTAAAAATCCTCTGTGCTCAGCTTATTCATCCCCTCAGACTACAGAGAAACACTATTATTACCATAGTGTGTCTTTTCTAGAATGTAATACATTTGATGCCATACACTATATTATCTTTTCCAACTGCTTAACTTGATTTAATAAAAGATTTAAATTTCATTCATGTCTTTTCATAGCTTTATAAATAATCTCTTTTCATTGCTAAATAATATTCCACTTTGGATGTGCTCCAGTTTACCCATTCTACTAAAGGAGATCTTCATTGCTTCCACGTTTTGGTGACTATCAGTAAAGCTTCTATAATGATCTATGTGCAGAGGACTTTGTATTTAAAAATTCTAATGGTCCCATCTAAATGAATTTAATGAGTCTTTAAGAGAAAATCCTACACAAAGATTTCCCGTCATTTACTTGAAATAGTTACACATTTTTATATAGGATGACTTGATGTTATTTTTATTACAATATAAAACATTACTTTTCAAATATAAGGGGCAGTGCAGAAATATTGTGAGTTTCAATCTTGCTTCCAACACCATGGTGCCTACAAGATCTTTGATCATGGGTGAATAATTACCTATTTTCCTCTTCTATGTAGAGATAATAACCTCACACATTTACATAGGAAGCACTCTGAGGAAGCACATCATTGTTAAAGCCAAACATCAAACGCATCCACTCACAACTGCTCTCACTCACATACTCTTTTATTTCTTAAGTCAGATCTGTGATGTAAATAATTAGCACCATCATTTTATAGGTAAGGGAGCTGAAGAGAGATTGAATGTGTTGACTAATCCTACAGTTTGGCTTGTGAATTCATGCTTGAGGCCACTGTTTATACTGCCACTTGATACTTACATGCTAGGGTTAATGAGGAAATTAAGGAGAAAATCCATGTGATGTGATTAGAACAATTTCAGACATGTAATGAGATCTCAATAAAGGGAAACATGAATGCAATTATGTATATGGCATGTAAACAATTTTAATATTGATTATATAATTTACTTTACCACAAAACCTTATAAGGTAATTGTTCTACAAATGGGGAAATTAAAACTGAGAGGAACTGAATAAATTATAGTTGGTTGCATGCAAAGGTGTGGCTGACATGGGAATCAAATTGCTTCTTACTTAAAATCTTAGATTGTAGCCTGTGCTCTTCAAAACTGCTGATCACAGTTGTCATTGTATTAATAAGTGGCCTCTTCTTGCTTTCTTACTATTTTTTCTTTTCTTTTTTCTTCTTTTCCTATTTATTTATTTATTATTTGTTTATTTATTTATTTTTACTTTGTGAGACTAACCTGGAATTTGGAAGTGAGTGAGTGATCCATGTAAAGATACACTCATGTTTGAAGGAGGTACTTGTAACTCATTTTCCTTAAGCTAGGACCTTGAGGTAGAAAACTCCACAGGAAACCTTTAGAGTTATGAACAGTGTGATGTCTGGAATCAGACAGATCCAATGTAGCTCCCATTTCCCATTTACTAGACATTTAACCTTAGGCAAGTAGCACACATTATTTAAACTTTTAATCTTGCCTATGCTATGTAGCCAGGTGCCCTTTAATCTAGTAGGACTCATGGTGACTCCATGTACAGCAGATTGAAACACTTCCCGATTCTGTGCCAGGGACATGATCTTATTTATGTTTAAGCCCATTGTTGCAGACACTATGTCAATCCATCTGGTGGAGGGTTTTCCTTTTTTCATTGACCTGCCACCCTCCCAAACGTGATGTCTTTCTCCAGGGACTGATCTCTCCTGACTACATGTCTGAAATATGTAAGACGCAGTCTTCTAAGGAGCTTCTAAGCTTCTTAGGAGCACTCTGGTTGTACCTCTTCTAGGACAGATCTGTTGGTTCTTTTGGCAGTCCATGGTATATTCAATAGACATCTCCAGCACCACAATTCAAAAGCATCAATTCTTTTCCTGTCTCCCTTGTTCAATGTCCAGTTTTCACAACCATATGATATGACTGAAAATATCATGGCATGAGTCAGACGCACCTTCATCTGGCCTATAGAAGGGTATAATAATACCTTGTCTGACTTTATTTAAGGATTTGGGGTATTAAGATAGTGACTTTTATGACTGTTCCTTTTTCAGTTTCTAGTAGTGACTTCTATTCCTTTGCTGGTGGCCGATGGCTCAGTCTTACAGAACATCACTCCAGTCTCTGCTTCTGCCATCACATTGTCTACTCCTCTGACTGGCTTCTGTGTCCCTCTAATAGAAACCATTGTGATTGCACCAGCCTGCCCAGGTAATCCAGGATAACTGCCCACACCTTAATCTAATCACATCTGTGAAGTCTTTTTTATCACATAAGCTAACTTCCATAGATTCAGAAATGAACCTATTTAGGGGGCATTAACTCAGTCTACTGCAAAGGGCTTGTGAGGGTTAATTCCTTATTCATGTTACCCAATATTTTTGTGATAAATTTTACAGTAAGAGTTCACACCTAAGTGTCTAAAAAGTTTGCACTTATTCTCAAAGTGACACTATCAAGTACTGTAGATGAGAAAACCAAGGCACAGAGAGGTTAATTAAGCTGCTTGTGATCACATCACTATGTTTTTAGGGAAGAGCTAGGATTCTAGCAGTAAGACCCCAGAACCCTTAAGTTTACAATATGACTCTAGTGCCTCTAGGCAAGAGTGCTCCTCTTTTCAAGCTGTTGAGGTTCTGTAAAAAATGGTAAATTAATAGTGAATCACTATGTGAGAATCTTTTGCCAGTTGATTTGTGGCAAATGGTACCTAATTGCTTAGACAGTTAGATCAAGAACTACCCTGTTGACAAGTTGAGACACATAAAATTTGTCCTCAGGGAGCACTAATGTTTCATTATATCTTCATCAGCCAAGATAGTTTGCATCACTAATTAATATATGGTGTTTTCTTTTTGACTTAGTCTCAAAATTTCTGCCAGGTGTAAATCAAATAACACAACTTGTGCTCCCCTTTCCTGAAGACTCTCTCTTTTTGATATATATGAACGTTCATCTGCAATCAGTGTTTGATGACAGTTATGGTAGTAGTAAAATAATCCCATAAGGCTGTTGAATGGGACAGTTGGCCAACAATGAGCACTGCAGCTATCCTTGGGTTCTAGTCACTTTTGTTCATGATGCTATTTCTCATATTCTACTAGATCCAAATCTATCTACATTAGTCTTCAAACACTGCTACACAATATATTCTATTCAGAAATTTGATTGCTGTAGAAGACAGTTCTCTGTTCCAGCTGGACAAAGCTGGTTGTCAGTTCTTACTTCCATGAAATTGCTGGGCTCCCACATGTAAAACTAGACTTCCACAAAAGTCAGTATTTTGGCTCTTCTGCTGGTTCTGTCTTTCTCTTATTATTTACCTTTCCTGAGAAATGAACTTGGAAGATCTCAGTTGTATTAGCTTTGGGAAAGGTCATTAAATACCCATAATTATAGGAACAAATCCTATCGCCTAATATATCAAAACATTAACCTGCCATGGGGTTTGAACTATTTTCTAAAGAAAAGATACATGAAAGAGTTGTAAAATAAAGGTGATATCTAATTTATAAGGTTCTTATCAGTGAAAATGCCAAAATTCTCTTATGGCATCCTTTCACTGGCAACCAAACAACTTTCTGGAATAACTTCAGTTGGACAATTATCATGAGTCATATATATCCCCCTAAGTCAAATTTTGTCTTTAAAATATTTGGTAAATACATATTACTTATGGGAATTTCTTGAAGGTAAAGAACATACAATCTGCTTTTGCCTCCTTTAAGCATGTAACTGAGAGGCAAGCATGGCTAGGCCCTTGAAAATATTTTGCACATTTTCTCCTATGCTTTCCACCACAAGTAGAATGACTCTAAAAGTAGGGACAGCTGGGCAGGTACCAATAACAAGCATTTCCTAAATTCACTGAATTCTATCAACTGATAGATGTGTCTTGCTGATATGAGTAATTTTCACACAGTGGTATTGACAAATAATAATATTAAGATAGATTATAAACAAAAATATCATGGAAGAAACAATGGGATTATAATTTTTGACTCAGTGAAAGTGATTAATGGAACATTACATTAGAAGTACATTAACTTGTATTTTCTACTTAAGTGTTATGATTCACTCCATTTGCAGTAGAAAATGGAGGCTAGTTGCATCACATTAAGACCAGAAATAGAGATGCAACATATATCCCAATCAAATTTTATACCTAGTGGAACAGAAAAGCCAATTTAGTGCATCAAAGCCAAGTTTATGATGGAAGCCACGTTTATTGGTGAAGCTGAGAAATTAGAGTAAGTCTTCAAACAGAACAATAGTATAAAATTGGAAGTAGTGTAGCATGGGCATAGACTTAGTCTTCCTTGGTGCGAGGAATATTATATCACTATGATTATTTATTCATGCTGGGGCTTAGCTCAGTTGGTAAAGTGCTGCACTGCACTCTCTGAGGCCCTCGGTTCAATCCCCCACACCAGGAAAATGGGAGAAGGACCTGGTAATCCACTCCCAAAGCAATCCTGAAACAATAGCCATTGAAAACCCTATGAATGTTGCTATGAGTGGGACCCTACTCAAGGCACCTAACCACAGCATGATTATTTATTATTGCAAGCATGTGGTAATAATAAAAAAACAGACCTTTGTTTTAATGATTTACTATTATTTTGAAATTCTCTATGGATAATGCAATGCCTTCATGTATAGATCGCAGGTATGCTCTTTCCATTTCTGCACTTTTGGTACACACCTATATTTGGATCACCTAACATCTGGAACATGTGTTTCCTTGAATATATGCTTTGACCACTAACAATTGGTTCCCTCAGTGACCAAGCATCCTTTTCTCCCTCCTTGCTATTCATCACTCTCTATCTTCTTACTTTGCTTTATTTCATTCCATACCACTACTGATGGCCCCTGTCTTGTAATGGTTTAATTTAATGGTGTTAAAAATTTATGTTGGTGCAAAAGCCATGCACATTCAGTAGAAAATATTCTTTCAATGAAGAATTTTGATCTTTTCCTGGGCTTACCCTATTCAGTAGGATACTCTCTCACAATGCTAACCAGGAGCTGTGGGAGGATAAACAATCATTACTCAACTGTGTACTATAGTTCTAAGCTAAAAGGTTTGATAGGTTAAATGTGTTAAATGCATTTTTGAATTATGATATTTCCAGTTTACAGTGTGTTTTTCTGGATGTAACAGAGAGTATAAAGCCTACAGTGGCCAAGAAAAGGGAATAATTGGTTCTGTTTGAGGTATACATGTTGAAATCATGTAGTTGAACTGGATTTTGAAAGGGAAAAGTGATTTTTCCTGATGGAATAGTAAGAGAAGTGTCATGTTTTTCTACATTAACCATTTAAGGAGAAAATAACTAGACACTTTGTCTATGGCCAGTCTTTACCTATCTCAGGAGTAGTACTTGCAAGAGGACATTGGGAGATGGGACTATGGAAACCATAGAATCAGCAACCAGTGGCTACAGGGGACATTTTTACTTAGGGAGAATATTCTAGAGCTCCTCTAATTGTACCCTATGGGTGATTACTTACCTTATATATACAAAAATTTGACCCAGGTGAACAGGATACAAAGGATCATTTCCACTACACTAATAATGCATTTTTAATAGTTAGGAAAAGATAATCAACTCAGAGTTGTTTTAAGCGTATGGGCTTTTCCACATAAGATAATGGATTAGAGGCAGCCTCTGTGTGATCCAATAAAATAAAGGAGTCAGAAAAGTGTATTCTGAAAGAAGAAAGACTGGAAACACACAGGAATCACAAAGGAGACTATAGGATGGTTTCTGGGTGCAGAACGGAACTGAGCAATGAGAGGGAGGCAGCAGGACACATCTCCAGCCAAGACTCTCTGGTGAAGGAAAAAAGGAAGTTAGATAGCCCTTGTGGGGAGACTGGCAGCACCACAGGACAAGCCTACAATCCTTGAAGCTGTTGGATCCACTCAGGGGGTTTGGCACAAAAGTGGCACTTCCTGACTGGGGGAGGTCAGCATTGGAGAAGAGATTCATTTTGTCACACTCCATATCTCAGAGGGCCATGATTGGGCACTACCTTGGAAGGGAACATTTTGTGTGAGGTTGAGCTACTCGGGGAGCCTGAAAATCAGGAATAATCACCAGCCATGGAGTATGTAGGTAACCTGCCACAAACCCAGGGTGCAACACAGCTGCAGCAGGCAGTTAAAGAGAGGAGAAGGTGGGACACTGGCACACTGAGAGGTTTGGGCAGCAGGAGGTTTGGGCAAGTTGGACACTTGGGCAAGTTGGACAATAGCCCCACTGCTTGGGGAAAGGAGATGACTCCATCTCATGAAAGGAATTTCAAAGACTGGCAACTTTAAGCTGAAATCATTAAAAAGACTCCTTTTTCAACTAACCACTACCTCCACTATTAGAAGATACAGAAAGAAGCTGCTCCAGTACTTTATCATTTTTTTCTAATGTGTTGGAAATTGTACCTAGGGCTTTACAAGGGGCAAATGTTGTACCCCTGTGCAGTATCACCAGCCCTTTTCTTCTTTTCGTTTTGAGACAGGGTATCCTTGCGTATTTGTCTAGTCTGCCTCTGGCCTGGAGCTCAAGATCCACCTGCCTCAATCTTCCAAGATACTGGGCCTAGAGCTGTACATCACAGTGCCTGGCTCTTTTATTCTTTTTCTTTTCTTTTCTTTTCTTTTCTCCCTCTTTTCCTCTTTAATTTTCTTTTCCTATTCTCCTGTTTTCTAATGTAATTTTTATCTTTTTCCTTTTTTGGTTCTCTTATTTATCTTTTGCTGACTGTGTCTTTTTCTATTTGCTACAGTTTTAGTATAATTTTCATTTTTTTAAAAAATGAGATATTTTAGGCTTTTTACTTCTTTTTGCTCTTAACTCATCTAATTTTGTTTATACATCATTTTCTTTATTGTTTAATTATATTTTTCTTTTGCCTTTTTCTGTCTCTCTTCTTAACATTTATTTCTTCCTGGATCTTCTTTTTCCCTTCTTTCTCTCCTTTCTCTTCCCCCTCTTTTTTATTTCAGGCAATTACTATTTTTACTTTCATCCTAAATAATTTTTAACTTAATAGCTTACTCTGTATTATTGTCATCATTTTCTGTTCTATGAGCATTGGTGGTCAATCAATTGGCTTTAACTGATTTAAAATATTATTTTCATATCTGGTTTGGTTGAGATCTGTCCCTGTTACCATGGCTTGTCTTCTCCTCTGGGAATTCTATTAGGGACCAAGCTGTCAAAACAAAGCTGCTCACTAAGAAGGTCTCTAAATAAATTGGGAAGAGATAGCTATTTCAACAGATGCACATATCACACAACAGAAACACAAGGAACATGAAAAATAAAGACAACCTATCTTCTCCAAAAGACTATAATTCTTTAACTACTGAATCCAAGAATATTGATATGATTGAATTTAGACAAAGAATTCAAAAGTCTCCTTATAAAATGATCAACAACTTCAGAGAGGACACAAACCAGGAGATAAATTAATTAAGGAAATCAATATAGTGCCTAGATGAGAAAGTCACTAATGTAGAAGACAAAGTCAGCAAAATGGATGAGAAATTCAGCAAGGAAATTGACAGGTTGAAAAAAAAAAAGAAATGTTGGAAATAAAAAACTCAAGAAATCAGCTAATCTTTGAGAAACTCTGGGACATAATCAAAAGACAAAAATCTAAGAATCCAGGGAGTAGAAGGAGCTTTTATTAAAACTAAAGACATAGCAAACTATTGAATAAAATTATAGTAGAAAGTTTCCCAAGTCTGGGGAAAGAAACGGGCATCCATCCATGAGAGACACTGAGAACACCAAATAAACAGGACCAGAAAAGAACCTTCCCACAATACCTTATAGTTAAATGCAAGACTACAGAATAAAGACACAATATTAAAAACTGCAAAAGAAAACATCAACTCACCTACAAAGGCAAAACCATCTGAATAACATCACATCTCTCAGCACACACCCTATAATCCAGGAAAGCATGCATTTATATATTTCAGACACTGAAAGTAAATATCTGCCAAACAAGATTGTTATATGCAACAAAGTTATCATTTAAAATCAATGGATAAATAAAGACCTTCTAAGAGAGGCAAACGCTAAACCATTTCATGACCACAAAAGCAGTATTGCAGAAGATACTTAGAGGAATCCTATATACACAGGGGTGAGAAAGACAGCCTTAATCATGGAAGCACAGGAAATAATAAACTTCATCAGAGGAACAGATCAACTAATGAGTACTAGGAAAGAATCAGTCATGTCTAACTGAAAACAAAAACCAAAACTAACAAGTAAAAAACCCCAGCAAGCCCAGATTATAAATAAGGGAGAAAGAAAAGAATAAATAGTATGCCAACCAACCAGGAAAAGACCCAACACAATTATAAGAATCAGCAAACCCCTCTCAATAATACCCCTAAATATAAATCATCTTGTCTCTCCAATTAATAGACATAAACTACTAGATTGTATTACAAACAAACAAAAAATAAACCAAAAACAGGATCCAACAATTTGTTCTTTGCCAGCAACATATCTCACTGGCAAGGACACTCACTGACTGAGAGTAAGAGGATGGAAGTGGATATACTAAGCAAGTGGAAGCCAAAAATAGGAAGAGGAGTAGCCATGATAATATCAGACAAAGTAGACTTCAAATTAAAATTAGCCAAAAGAGATAAAGCCATTACATATTAGAGCCATTACATATTAAAGGAAACACTCAATCAGGAAGCTATAACAACTGTAAGAATATATACACTGAACATAAGTATACTCAACTTCATAAAATAAATACTACTGGACATAAAGGGATATATAGGTCCATATTCAATAATAGTAGATGACTTCAATACCCTCCTATAGTCAATAGATACAACACCCAGACAAAAAAATCAACAAAGAAACTTCAGTTAACCAGTGCAATAGATAAAATGGACTATAGAATATTTCTTTAGCTCAGTTGGTAGAGCGCTGTGCTGCAGTCTCTGAGGTCCTGAGTTCAATTCCCAGCACCGCAAAAATGGGAGAAGGACCTGGCAATCCACTCCCAAGGCAATCCCGAAACAATCAGCCATTGAAAACCCTATGAGGGTCGCTATGAGTCGGATACTGACTTGACGGCACCTAACAACAACAACAATAAAATATTTCATCCAAAAGCTGTGGAATACACATTCTTCTTGGCAGTCCCAATGGGAGATCGCATTTTAGTGAAGTTTTCAAAATGAAGTTTTCAAAAAAATACATGCTCATGTATTGGAAGAATTAATATTGTGAAAATGACTATGTTACAGATAACAATCTACAAATTAGTTGAAGTCTCCATCAAAAGCACAATGCTATTCTTCACAGAAGTAGAAAAAAAATTCTAAAATTCACATGAAGCACAAAAGACTCTGAACCTCTAAAGCAATCCGGAGGAAAAAGAGCAATGCAAGAGACCTCACAATATCTGAATTCAAATTAACCTGCAGAGCTATAGTAACTAAAAGAGCATTTTACTGGCACAAAACAGACATGTTGACCAATGGAATACAATAGAGGATACAAAAATAAACCCATGTAGCTACAGCTACCAGTTGTTTACCAAAGATGCCAAAAATGTAAGTTGGAGAAAAGACAGTCTCTTCAACAAATGGTGTTGAGAGAAGTGGTTAGCCTCATGTAGAAGACTGAAACTAGATCCCTTTCTCTCACCTTGAACTAAAATTAGTTGAAAATGGATCAAAGACCTTAGTAAGACCTGAAACTTTGAAACTGCCAGAGGAAATCATATAGAAAACACTTCAGCACATAGTGCAGGAATTGACAAGCAGCAAGAATCTACAAATGGAACTGCACGAAATTAAAAACATTTTGCAGAGCAAAGGCCAGAATTACCAGTGAAGATATAGCCAATAGATTGGGGGAAAATTGTTGCTAACTCTACATCAGACAGGAGGTTAATATCTAGAATATATAAACAGCTAAAAAAATTGAGCACCAAAAAAAGCAAAATGACCAACCAAGAAATGGGCAAATAAACTGAACAGGGTATTTTCAAAAGGAGAAACACAAATAACAAATAGTCATATGAAAAAAATTTCAATGTCCTTAGACATCAGGGAAATACAAATCAGAACTATACTGAAATACCATCTTACCCCAGGCAGAATGGCTAGCATCAACAAAACAAACAAATTCTACTGAGGATGTGGAGAGAAAGAAACCCTAGTACACTTGATGGGAATGTAAGTTGGTGCAGACACTTTGGAAATCATTATGGAGGTTCCTCAAAAAACTAAAAGTAAAACTACCACATGAACCAGCTATACCTCTCCTTGGTATATATCTGAAGGAATGTAAGTCAACATACCATAGAGGTACCTGTTTATACATGTTTAATGTGGTGCTATTAACAATAGCCAAGATATGGAATCAAACTATGTGCCCGTCAACAGATGAGTTATTGTTGTTGTTGTTAGGTGCCATCAAGTCAGTATCCAACTCATAGCGACCCTCAGCGACCCTCATAGGGTTTTCAATGGCTGAGTGCTTCGGGATTGCCTTGGGAGTGGATTGCCAGACCCTTCTCCCATTTTTGCGGTGCTGGGAATTGAACTCGGGGCCTCAGAGACTGCAGCACAGCGCTCTACCCACTGAAGCTAAATCCCAGCCCAACAGATGAGTAGATAGGGAAAATGTGCTATATATACATGAGGGAGTTTTATTCAATCTTAAAGAAGGAGAAAATTATGGCATTACCTAGGAAGTGAATGGAACTTGAGATCATCAGCTTAAGTGAAATAAGCCAGTCCTAGAAAGACAAACATCACATTTTCTCTTATATGCGGATTTTAGACTTCAAAATATATTAAATGTCAAAGTGTATAAGACCTGAAATTAGAGGGAGGCCAATGTAGGGTGAAAAAAGGTACTAAAAGAAGTGGGAAGGTGGAGATATATATATATATATATATATATATATATATATATATATATATATATATATATATATATATATATATATATATATATATATATATATATATATATATATATATATGTATGTATATATACTGGGATTTAGCTCAGTTGGTAGAGCACTGCTCTGCAGTTTCTGAGGTCCTGAGTTTGATTCCCAGCACGACAAAAATGGGAGAAGGATGTGGCAACCCACTCCCAAAACAATCCTGAAACAATCTGCAATTGAAAACCCTATGAGGGTCACTATGAGTCAGATACCGACTGGACGGCACACAACAACAACAACAATGGGGGAGGTGAACATATGCATGCATGATACAATGATATTCACGTATGAAAATGTCCTAATGAAATCCATTAAGGTGTACACTAACTAAAAATTACTAATAAAATAAAAGATGTATGGGTTAAATCTTTGAAAAAGAAATCACCTTACTTTCCTAGTAGGGTTGTAAAGCAGGAGTACTATAAAACGCCAATGCAGGCTGTAAAAACTTAAGTAGTACTGGAAATTACCTATGTAATCCTGGTTTTTAGGATTTCCATTTCAGGAAAATATGTATTAAGTTTACTCTACCTTTAATCACCAGCATTGCATCATCTTTTTTGTGGCCTAGCTCTACATCAAGATAGCAGAATGTGTGCAGTCACCATCTCATTTGCCCTTCCCTGTTCTTTATCTCTCTGACAAGTGGCCATGGCCAGAGTGAATCAGTATCTATCTAAAGCTAATGATGCTCACTATCCTAATGACAAAAAGAGAGCTCTTTCAATTAATTTCATTTTTAATTTTTAAAATTTATTATTTTTAATTTTATTTGACAAAAATTGTGTATATGCATAGTGTACAGCATGATGTTTTGAAATATGCATACATTTGAATCAGCTTAATTAACGTTGACTCACTTCTTCCATCTAGGGGATTCCAAGTAAGAAAACACAGAATATTGACTGAGAGAAGTAACAGGAGAAAGTTTTCAATCCCACTCTTTTATGTTTTTTGTCCCAGTTCTGTCTTCTCTCCCAACTACTAATGGGCTACGCAGTTACTACTTGAGGCAAATCCCATATGTTTAATTCCAGCAAATTAAGTTACTATTCAGACTCACTCCTGGACAGTGGACATTGGTGCATTCTACAGTACAATTATGCCAATGGAGATATTAGTGTTTATTCTCTGTTTTCTCATCCTTAAATTCATACTCACTAAGAATTTGTGTTTCATGTTAGAAGGAGTTGCTCTGTTGATATACAAGGGTATAAATGGCTTTTGAAATCATAATTCTATCCAGTATGTTTTAAAATACCATTCAAAGAATAGATTTTTTTCCCATAGAAAATACAAATATTTGCCAATCTTCCTTTAAACGGGAAAGGAAAACCTTTATTCATAAATTGTCCCATTTCCTATTTTGCTTATTAGGGTTCAGGTATATTATACTTCTGGGCCCAGTTGGTTTTGAAGCTTTTCACCACATCCTGTCTCAGAAAACAGACATTTTCATCTAATTGATATTAAACTAGGAATGAAATTTCCCAGCACTCCTTCCCTCTTTGGGGTTTCTTTTCTTTTCTTCTTTTCTCTTTCTTTCTTTCTTTCTTTCTTTCTTTCTTTTTCTGGAACACTGTTCTAAGAATTGTAGCAGCAAAGTGAAAATATTTCCTATTTAGTTGTAGTAACAAAAGAAAAAAGGAAAAGAAAATATAGCCTTGCCATTTACTTTCTGAGCATGCAAGTAGTAGTTGCACACTGCCCCTTAATGGGAGGCTGGCCCAAAATGGTTCACTGCAGTCCAGCTGCCAACTCATTTTTTGTAGAGGTAGCATTGGCAAAAGTTTGCTTTGGCAAAGGATCTGTTCCTTTCTTAACCTCAGGCTATTACAAGCTTCCTGTTATATCTGCTCTATTGGATTCATCACCTATCATTCTGCTCTGACCAGAGCCACCTTTTAATCTACTTAGTGCATGAAGGGAGTATATAAAATCCTTCCTTTACTTTGTCTTATTACAAGCTGTTATGACATGCCTTTTCTGTTTTAAAGTCTATTGCTTTGGTATTGGAGTTGGAAATTATAAAAAAAGTCAGCTTGTCTTGCTGTTCATCAATATTTAGCTTCCTTGTACATAATCATTCTTGAATATCCTTGTCCCTCCTAAATCTGGTCAGATGTCTTAAAAACCTTCAAAGTAAACACTGATCCTGAAGTTGGGTCATTCAGAGTGTATTGGTAAAAATTTTACGAGTTTATATGTTGTTATTTTGATAATATTTTAATTAAAGAGTTTTATTTGAAAATTTAAAAAATTACATTAATCTCATAGCTCATTGAGATATTCCTCAGTTAATCAATGGGGAAGTGCAATGGGGAAGTACCTGGTCTCTGTAATCAAGGATAACTGTTTGATTTATAACCTGTAGAGTTCCAAGGAACTCTGAGGCAAATAACTACTTCTATTCTCAAGTACTTCATCTCTAAAGATGAGAACAAAAATAAGATTTAATGACACAATTCACACATAGTATATAGCACATTGTCTGACACCTTATGCTCAGTGATGATGTGAGGATATTGATTATTACATGGCCCTAATGAGGAATAAGCCAGCTTTCTTAAAGCTTCATTACAATTTTGATGACTCTAATATAATAATAATGAAATATTAAAATATAGCCCTGAATGTAATCTTTTGCCACTGCCTCATTTATAAATGAAGAAACTAAGACTTAAATTTAAGAGAGAACCCAAAATATTATAATTAGTAGCGAAGCTAAGATTAAAACCTGATTCTTTATCGAGATCACCAAAGTTCTTGTTTTTTTTCCTTCTTTCTCCCTCTTTTCTTTCAGTGACATTTTCCTGTTTGACAACTTCCTTTGTCCCTTGCTCCAAGTAAATAAACATTTGCAATTCTGTAAGGCAAAATTTGAAGAGAGCGAGCGAGCGAGCGAGCGAGAGAGCGAGAGAGAGAGACAGAGACAGAGACAGAGACAGAGAGACAGAGAGGAAGAGGGAGAGATCCTTAATTCTTGAATTTGCATTTAAATCTACATTTGTGCTGGGGAATTGTGTTGGTCCACATGTAACCTGTAGATTTCTTGTTCCTATTCCTATTCTAGAAACACTCTTTAATGGGTTTCTTGTACTTTATCCCATGATGTGGCCTACTTTTTGTCTTGTCTTCAATGGCAGAATTGTTGGCTCACTACCAGAAAGCTGTATCCAATTTCTTCACTCTTTGCTCATTCACAGCAGACTAGAAAGTCCGGTAATGCTTCTCTCGGCCTCCTTGAGAGCAAGATGTATCCACAAATGGTCAAATGATGTGCCCGCTGAGTAGTTTTCATGAAGGTTTTTGCTACTTTGTTGTTCTTGTTGTTGTTGTTAGGTGCCGTCGAGTCGGTTTCTGACTCATAGCGACCCTCATAGGGTTTTCAATGGCAGACTGTTTCAGGATTGCCTTGGGAATGGATTGCAAGGTCCTTCTCCCATTTTTGTGGTGCTGAGAATTGAACTCAGGACCTCAGAGACTGCAGCACAGCGCTCTACTAACTGAGCTAAATCCCAGCCCTTTGCTATTTTACAAAAGGGAATAACAGGAGAGAAGAGTTCATTATCTAATTTTTAAAAATGATTTGAACATGAATACAATATCTAAGGCTAAAGCAGATATGTTCTCCCTGAGGCAACAATAATGAGGGATACCAGCAAATAAGGGAAAATAAGAAGGGTAGGGAGTTAGAAGATAGAAAATTCTGACTCCTTGTTAATATTATGGAATTGCTAACCTATCTTGAGACCACCCAGCCCCAGGCTTGTGAAATCAACAATAAATGTTACATTTTAAGTCACTGTTAATTGGGTTCTCTGTCTCTTGTTGATGATATTATTAAGGAAATGTTTAGATTAAAAGTGTTAGGCATGTGGGCACACTTTTACTATCTAGTTGGAAGAAGGTTCTTACCTCATCAGCTTTAGGAAAAGGAAGAAAGTATGGAAATCTACAAGACAATTCATGGAGATAACCTAATGATCATTCAGAAAACAAAGAAATTTATTGTTCCAATATAGGTGTAATTATTATACAATTTTACCATTAATTCAACCATTTTACCTTCAGGTTCAATCATGTGCCTTCGGGAGATAACAATGAACATATTGTAAGGCATATACAATATGTGTGACAGGGTTTCCATTAGGTGTACAGATAAAGAATTTCAACTTTTTTATACTGATGATCTTTTTTAGTTTTCTGATAGTTTGTACCATGATGCCATGTGTTTTACCATCATGACTTGTCCCCTATTGTCAGTAGAGTCAGTAGAAGACATTAAATGTCTCTCCGTGCTTTGTCAAAGATATTTTGTTCATATTCTAGAATAATTTTTACAGAAAATTTCCCTAAAATTCCAAAAAATATTCTCAAGAAAACATACTCAAAATTTTAATTTAAATATTTTGATATAATTTTTTGAAAAGTGACTTTTTTTTCTTTAAGTGTAGTAATACTTTGACTTAACTGAAAACTTGGAACTGACTGAACCCAGGATCACTAATAGGCATGTGGGATCATAGAAAAGTAAACAACAACAACAACAGCAATAATAAGCAGAACAAGAAGGGAAGGAGTTGGGGGATGGGGGGAAAGGAGTAGGGAAGGAAGGAAGAGACATTTCTTCTTTCCATTAAAAAAAAAAATTGACACAGGAAAACACACATACAGATCCAAACCAATATTTGTTCCCAAGTGGAAATATAAATAGGGCAGAATCAAGCATATTCCTCTCTTCCAAAGGTGCATATAAAGCAATCTAGGCATAATCAAAAGATATGATGAATGTTTAAATTTAAAATATTTATTATAGTAAAATACACATTGCCATTAATCCCCCTCAGCATACTCCCTCTGGAATCAAACACACTTATCCCATTGTTCTTGCCCCTTTCTGAAGCAGTTCTGGAAGCCCTCTTTTGTAGGTGTCTTTAGTTGCAGTGTCATGGCTGCCTCCGTGTCCTGAATAGATTCAAAATGTTTATCTTTCATGGTCATTTTGTCTTTGTGGAAGAGCTAGAAGTTGCACTGTGCCAGATCCGATGAATAAGGCAGATGAGAACACTCTATAATGTTTTTATTTGACAGAAATTTCTTTACCGGAAGCAATGTGTGTTACAGAGCATTATCATGATGGAGGATGAAACTAAAGACATGAAAACGACTTCCAGAACTGCTTCAGAAAGTGTCAAGAGTAATGGGGTAAGTGTGTTCAAGGCTAAAGGGAATATTTGAGGGAGATTAATGGTAATGTCTCTTTTACTATAATAATTTTAGAAAAAATTTAAACATTCACTGTATGTTTTTTGATCACACACAATAAAAGAAAAGGAAGTGCAAAGCTGGGGGTCATGCCCTCCAGAGCCTCCTTCAACATGGGTATAAATGGTACACATACCCTTTTACCCTATGATTATACTTCAAGCTATTCTAGACTTACTATGCTAAATGAAAGAGGGCCAATAAATCATTTCCCATTTCCACTGACAGGTAGAATCAAATCTCCTCCTCTGAACTATGTCCTGGTCTCAGTGGATTCCTTGACCAATAGAAAGTAGAAAAAGTTATGGGAATTCTAAGGTCTGATCATAAGATATAGCTTACATTTCTTGGCAGCTTCCCTCTGAGCCTCTTAGAATACTTTGTTTTATTTTATTTTATTTTAATTTTTTCTTTTTTTCAGTATTGGGGTGTGGAACCCAGGGTCTCATGTATTTTAACCTAGTGTGCTACCACTAAACTGTACCCACAATATTCTCTTTATTTTTTTATTTTGAGACATGGTCTCACTAAAATGCACAGGCTGCCTATGGCCTTGAACTTGTGATCTTCCTGTCCCTGCCTCCCAAGTACTGGTGTTGCAGGCATACACCAGGGCACTCTGATAGAATGCTTTTCCTTGAGCTCTGAGTTGCCATGTGGCAGACCCAGCTACACTGAAATTGGCATGGTGAACATGTTTCATGTAGGCACTCCAGTCAAGAACCTGTTGAGTCCATCCAGGAATGGTTGTTAAGGTGCCAGGCATAGGAAGAAAGCAACATTCAAACTTGGACTAGCATATCTGGCACCTGCATGTCACTGAGTGACTTCTATTCATGGCATATGAAACAGAAGACTCATACCCAAATTCCTGATACACAAAACTTTGATATAAAATAAATTCCTTTTTTAAGCTGCTAAATTTTGTGGTAGCTTATTATACAGCAGTCTTCATAGATGCAAAAAGTGATATATGAAAGAATGCTCACTGAAATATTATGTGTAACAATTAAATGCTAGGAACTATTTAAATTTTATTAATCAAGGGCTAGATAAGAAATTTATTGCACAGTCCCTATTGAAATGATTGAAAAAATATATAAAATGATACCCATAATGTATGATGAAATCAGTATCGTTACAATTTGAAAAATATATATAGTATGACTTCACATGAGGATATGTGTAGATAGATAGGGGTATGTATGCATGTTTGTCATTAACAAGTGTATATGAAAAATTGTTCATGGCTTCAACATCATGAAAGTGATTTTTTTCCATTTTACCAGTTTATTTTGTCATTGTTTTCAGATAATTTTACTGTTGTTTTTGCTGGCATTGTTTAGACAGTTCATATGTGCTAGGAAATTTCAGAGAGCAACAATAGGTAGAAAAAAAGAAAATGTTGCAATTCTATCCAAACATAACCTTTTTTATTCCACACTTTTTATAAGCATGTTCCATTTTGAATGAGATTCAAATGTTAAATGGCTTTCTATCTTGTATACATTTGGATTTTACAGATTTATCATCAGATCATCTGCAAATAATTATTTTACTTTCTCCTTCCCAAGTTTTATTAGGTAGATTTAAGACAATGTTCAGCAGTAATGGTGTCTTCTTTTGGCTCTGAGTCAAGTGTCACATTGTCTCTTGGACTGAGATGCTCTTCATTGTGTTGAGGAAGTGTCTTTATTTCAGTATATTAAAAACTTACACTAGTTAATGCTTCTTGGATCTTGCTGTAGAATTCTTGTGGATTTGGTGGAAAATGTTATATAATTTTTCTTATTTAATTGGTCCATATCATATATTTTATTACCAGACTTCATGATGATAAATAGTTTGATTCTTGGACTAAAAGAAAATTTTGTTGTAGTCTGTTTAGGACTGTCTGTAGTCATAAAGAATTGGATACATAGATTTCTTTTTTGTATATCTTTGTCAGCTTTTATTTTCAGAGTAGTTATTGCTTTATAAAGTGATTTTGGCAACTTTCCTTTTTACCATCAAGGTTTTTCAGTAATTTTTGTAGAATAGACATTATGTGCCTCTTAAAAACTTGGAATAATCAAGTGTAAAAGCATCAGTCTCTGGAGGTGCTTTTGTGTTTGTGCTAAGTTTTTGATACTTTCAATTTTTGTTTTATTGTTTTTCCTTCTGAAATTCTGTTCAATTATTCTTGTTTTTTATATGCTTTTCTATAGAAAACTATGCATTTCCTTGAGATTATGAACTATATTAGCATCAACTGGTTTTAGGAAAACCTCATTTTAAGGTATGTTCTGTTGTTGTTTTTAGATGCCATTGAGTTGGGTGGAACTTACAGTGATGCTGATAGGGTTTTCAATGGCTAATTGTTTGGAGATTGTTTCAGGAGTGGATGGCCATGTCCTTCTCCCATTTTTGTGGTGCTGGGGATGGAACTTGTATATTCTGAAAGCGTGGAGCACCACTTTACCAACTGAGATAAACCCCAGCCAAGGTATTATTTACAGCTGCTAAAATTATTCCTTTTTTCATTTTTGTAATAAGTTAATTAATCAGTTTTTCTACATAATAGTTTATAAGATTCCTGTTGATCATTTCCATTGTTTTGTTATATAATTAGTTAGACTTAATGTATCATCATACATTTCCTTCTAAATTATTTAGATTTTGGTTATGTTCCTTCCTATATCTTGAGTAAATCTTTAAGAAAATATTTCATTTATTTAAAATAGTGAAAATATCTTTACTTTGAATATAAATTTGGTTACATCTCATATACCTGATGTGAGTGTGTGCTTTTTTCCCTACTTGTTATGTTAAGATTAAGTGAATTGTCTTCCTGGCTAATAGTTATATATGAAGGTGTATGTAAAGCTTTCCAAATATTTGAGTTTTATCAAATTTTACCTTCTTAAATATCTTGGAACTTCTTTAAGTATTACCTTCTTGAAAATCTTGGAATATAGTCATTCAACTAACATTTGTCATCTGAAAAAAAATTCTAGAGAATATTTTTGAATTTTTTCTTCTTTTCTAAGTACTCAACTGTGCATAGTTTATGTTCAGATCCATTTAAGAACATTTGAGTTTCATTCAAGAATTATAACTTGAGCAGGTATAGAATGTGTCATAGTGTTATTTAGTTACTATTTTACATATTATTAAGGTAAATAGAAATTGTACGTATTTATGGTGCATGGTATGATCTTTTGATAAATGTA